>JACEIK010013024.1:0-28819 GCA_018107945.1 Datura stramonium | reverse complement strand
GCCAAAGGGCGAGTTAGCATTCCAGATTCAGTATAGCCTATTGTACGATCTCAATCTCCACGGGCTTATTAGCTAAATGGAAATTGGCACATACAATACGCCCGGTCGCTTCTTGTGGATTTTCATAACCTTGCTGTGCAAAAATGGGATATGCACTTGAAATAGATGTCCGAATTAAGATATATATCATGAGCGATACAGAAATAGATCGAGTAATCTGTTTCTTTAGCCAAGAAAAAACATTTCTAGTTTGCATGGTCCAATCATTGATCGTGAAAATTTCTACAATAAATTGGGTAGGTCGCTAGTATAGTTCCCTAGCCACGATTCTGCTATTTTCTAGAATAATCTAAAATGAATCTTCCCAATGGTTAGAAATGGAAAGAGTAAATACGATTTTCAATACTTTGCTTATGTACAACTACAAAGTACCAAGCATTCTAACTGGATTAGATTAATATCAATGGATCCTTTATCAGTCATTCATTGAATAATAAATAACTACAAGTGACGGAGACAAACGATTTAAATAACGGGAAAATCCAATATTTAAAAATTGTATCGAGAATGACTGGAAAGGTGGAAACAAGACCAGCTATAATTTGATCATTATGAACAAATCCAAAATCTTTATAATACTTTGCTTATGTACACTACAAAGTACCAAGCATTCTAATTGGATTAGATTAATATCAATGGATCCTTTATCAGTCATTCATTGAATAATAAATAACTACAAGTGACGGAGACAGACGATTTAAATAACGGAAATCAAATATTTAAAAATTGTATCGAGAATGACTTGGAAAGGTGGAAACAAGACCAGCTATAATTTGATCAGCTATTCTAGGGGGACATGCACTACCGCCTACTTGTTGACTAGGGCGGTCAAATCCTGAGCTAACATCTGTATGGAAGCCCTAAACTCTACATGGGCAACTCGCGGCATATGATCCTCGAGGGTCAAGGGGGCCTACTCGGTGCCCATCCTCATTGCCATTCTCGTGGACTTTTTCATTTCCGTTCCTTCTTTTATTAACTCAGTGAGGAGTCATAATTCTGCAAATGCATATAATATGGGTTAGAAGGATATAGAGAGACGCTTTTATCGCATGACATAGATCATGAAAAGAAGGGAAGTTTTTCTTAAACATTTTGTAGCCTCTTTCTTCATAAGTGTGGCGCGCTTCACACCTGTAAAAAGACTTTACTTAACACAGCTTTCAGGACACCCTAGACCCTTAAAACCTAATGCTCGATACCAAGTTTGTCACGACCCGAACATAGACCTGAACTGAGACACAAGACAAAGAACCTTGAGAGGCTCCAAGTCGACCCATGACATGAAATGACATCTAAAACTCAACATAATAATATGGAAGTCTAACATACATAATAGCGGAAGTCTGAGAATATAATAGCATCTGAATGGCCTTGAATATATATGTCACGCCCGCCTTGGGTATATGACCGGCACCGTGCCTACTAGAACCTCGAACTACTAGACTATCGAGCCTAAGCACTTCGGTGCTCCGGCTGGCTCTAACTCTAATTCACGGAATAAACGAGCTATATAGTTAGGCTGTAAATACAGACTCCCGGCCGAAGCAGGGAACAGAAGTCACCTGTACAACAACAACAGCTAACCAGAATCATATCAATATAAGGGAGCCTATATGGTCACAAGGCCAACATGCCGACTAGTTACTACCGAATCAAACAATAGATGCTAAACAGCTACGTGACCGACAAGGTCACCACTACTAACTGGATAGGCCCCACACGACCAACATAAACAACTAAACATACGCACGGCCCCACGCGACCGGCAATAAATTCAACTGGCAGGGAGATATATACACAATCTGCAAGCCTCTAAGAATATCGATAAGATGGTCGAATAGGGCCCCGACCTACCCGTACTGTTCAACAAAAGAAAAATGGTATAAACCTCTGAATATTAAGCTCCGGATGACAGGAGCTGATGACTCTCGCGGCTGGCTAGGATCACGAGGGATCGACTCGTCTATAGGTACTGCAGCAGTAATGCAAATGTTTCAACGGGCGTCGTACCACTGTACTCGAGTATAAAGCAAACTGAACATAACTATATATGAACAACAATATTAGTAATTCTAAATAGCAGAAAGTATCTGAAAGTATCTGAAACTATCTTGGCTGGCGGAATTGAATAAGCTTAACTCTGCATCAAGGTAAGGTAGAAGCATACCTCGTCATCATGGAGACTTGCCGTCTATCACCTAATAGATATCATGTATATACATATATATATAACATACAAGGACCTATACCAGCCCCAATAAGCCGGAAGGTGCCAACCAACACAAAATCTATATACCCCTACCCAGGTCAAAAACATCCAAAAGTAAATCACTCCACTCGCCTACTAACTACGAGCACCTTTACCGGCCCCCTGGTATGCAGCTTGGGCTCTAGGCCCCCGACTATAACTGTATCTCGAGTCCGGAGGACTCCTAATCGTAAACTGAAATTTGTATTTGTATCTGTAACCTCCCCCGGCGCAAACGTCCGTAAGGGTAAGCTATAATGCTATGCCGATTAGCCTGATATAGGGAATGCCGCATCCCATCATCGCCCTATCAAGGACGGCATGCCACTTGGAGTGACGTATTTTCACCATATGGCGGGCGAGTCGACAAAGCTATTAACCCTGGGGCAGCAAGGAAACTCTAGGGGTGCCCTCATAGCACAAATGTGTCTCAACAAACAATAATCACATATAACAAGCATGTACGATCTAAAAATACTATCTGGATTCTAATTTATTCTGAGATCTTTTTTCTCGCATTAAACCGATTCTCATACCGAGCTATACTGTATCTGATATTATCTGACTGGGTTCGACATTGCTTTACTAACTTTTATTCTGAATATATCATAGTATTATAAATCATGCTTTTCTAGATTCATACTGACTCAATTCTCGACTTCTGAATTCTTTCTTCTATAGTTCACGCTATTTGTTATACTGATTACTAACTTGCCGAAGGAACTAGCTTACATACCTTCGTTTCGGGATTTCCGACTAACTAGCGTAGCTCGGCCGGACTTCGCTATTTCTCCCAACTGCATTCATATATATATATCAATTAGAACTAAATACGCTAATATTCTGAAAGAAAATATCACTTTTAATATATATATAGTCTAAACTTTGACTTATCGAAAACAAATAAAACTCGCTATTTCTCGAAAGTCCGTAAGGGAGAAATACTCACCTTTAGGGCTAGGAGTATATTGACACTAATTTGGAGCAATTCCACTTACCTTAACTCGGTAGCACGACGATTTGCTGGCCGAATTTCACGAAACTAAATCCGTAGGAATGCTCCTTGTTGCTTAATACCGTATCTGTGAGTTAATTTGAGTTTGGACCGCGTTTAATAGCCTTAACGGAAGGAATTTCATCAACTCACTTCGTGCCCTCTCTCGTTTTTGGTTTGCTCTTCCTCGAAATTTATATGAAATTAACATTACAAACAGAAGTGAGAGCTATATACTTGGGCCTGGACAAAATTTCAGACACGCCGCCATCACGGGAGCCCTCCTCAGGCACGCTGCCATCGCGGAGGGGCTCGCCCGGCTCCTCCCGCAATGGTTCGACGAATCTCTTTATCCGGTCTTTCCCTGGCCTTTTCCTAGCATGTATGGCATTCAAAAACTCTTAACCAACATGCGAATAGTCTATCTACATGTCGAGAATTTACGGGAAAATATCCTCCCCTAAGAACATTCATCATCCTCGAATGTAAATCCTATTTATAGAATCCTCAACTTACTCAACTTATCCTTAGAAAAATTCTTTAGCGTAGTTTCAGACATGGACTATTCGAAACCCGAATGCGTAAAAGTCCACTGTGTACTCCACACAATAATATAACATTCATCTCATAAAAGACTAGAGTCGACTATTTCATTTATACATATACTATAAGGCACCGCATAAAAATAACAATACTAACATACCTCTTGGACTGACTAGGCTTGGAAACAAGTGAGGATATCTTATTTTCATATCTTCCTCTCGCTTCCCAAGTCATCTCCTCTCTGCTCCTATTACGCCACAAGCACCTTGACGTAAGCAATATCTTTGCTCTCAGTCTATGAATCTGTCTGTCTAAGATGGCTACTGAACCTCTTCATGTAGGCCAGCTCTTCTGTAACCTGACATCTTGGACTGGGACAACTCTCGATGGGTCTCCTATGTACTTTCTTAGCATAGATACGTGAAAACTCGGATGAACGGATTCTAATTCTAGAGGCAGTTCAACTTGTGCCACTTGTCCTATTTTTCGACGAATCTGATAGGGCCCAACGAATCTCGGACTGAGTTTACCTCTCTTTGCCGAATATCATCACCCTTTCATTAGAGATAATTTCTAAATACCAATATTCACATCAAACCTGTGTTTCTCGCCGTACATCAAAGATACGATTTATGGTGGCTTTGAGCAATCAGTAGGCGTTTTCTGATAAACTTTACCTTCTCCTCTGACTGATGAAAATATCTGGCCCAATCAGCACTGGGGACTTCCCACTTCAAACCAGCCAACTCAAAGAATCTATATTTTCGCCCATACAATGCTCACCAAAGGGCGCCATCTAGATAGCTGAATGGTAACTATATTATAACCAAACTCACTAATGGTAAATGCTCATCCCATACCTCCAAAGTCTAGCGCACACGCCCGTATACATCCTCGATAATGAAGAAGCTTTATCAGATCTCATCTGCTCGAGGTGAATGTTGAGCTCGGGCCACTGTCTCTTGACTTTGAAATAGATTGTTAAATTGAATAATAAAGAGTTTCACTTGAGGTTGGCTAGATAATGCGGATTTAACTAACTATTTTCCGATATGCACTTGACACGCACCTGCAGAGAAAGTAGCTTTTACCGGCAGGAAATGGGTTGATTTCTCACAATATCAACAATTACCTCAAATGGAATCATGTCTATCTCGGTATGGGGTAATCCCGTCAAAGTCCATGTTCACCGCTTCTATTTCTAGAGAGGCACAAGTATGTCCTGAATCAACCTCTATTTTGGTGTTCGCTTTTTACTTGTTGCGTTTAGGCACTAGGCTACAAATTCCCTATTTCCTTTTCATACCTGGCCACCAATAGATCTCCTTGATATCGTGGTACAATTTTTCATCGTACCGGGTGGAGTAGAGAAGTGGCGTAATATACCTCACTTTCATAATCTGCCGGCGAAGCCCTGAAATATCTTAAACAAAGGCGCGGCCCTTACATCAAGGCTTCATTTCCATCCTCGCTACCTTAAAAATCGGGCGCTTCCCTTGCTGAATTTTTGTCCTGTCGGGACTAGGTCAGATCTTCATATTGTCGTTCCTTTACCTCCACAACTAATGACGACACTGCGGTGTTCGAATACATTGTCTCTGTTTTTGCTAAGCACGAACGGCTAGACTGGTTAATTGATGTATTTCCCGACCAACTCCCATCAAGCTCGGGTTGCAAATATTCCAAACTCCCCATCGATTACGGCTGAGAGAATCTTCTACTACATTGGCTTTTCCCTGATGATAGTCCACACAGTAATCTTTCAATAACTCCAACCAGCGACGCTGCTCGCAAATCAACTCCCTCTGAGAAGATAGGCTTGTAGGCTCTTATGGTCAGTGAAAAATCCACACATGGACGCCATACAAGTAATGTCTCCATGATTTAAGGCGTGGATCACTGCGGCTAACCTGTGTCATGGGTAGGATAACTCTTTTTCGTGTTTCCTCAAACTTTCCGTCTAGAAGAAGCAATCGCCTTTATCATGCTGCATCAACACACATCCTAACCCAATACCTGATGCGTCGCAATACACTGAATAATCCTTGTACCTGCAATGCTAACACCGGGGCGGAGGTTAACTGGTTTTTAATTCTGAACTCTTCCTCACATGCCTCTCGTCCACCGAGCCTTTACTTCTTTCTGCATCAGCTTAGTCAGCAGCCGCTATGGTGGAGAATTCCTAAACAAATCTTCTGTAGTATCCGTCTAATCCCAGAAAATCAGGACTTCGGTCGGAGGGTAGGTCTAGCCATGTTTTGACTGTTTGTTTTCTGCATGTCAACCTGTATACCAACATCCGACACAATATGCCCCCAAGGAAAGTTACTGAGTTCAGCCAGAATTACATTTGGAGAATTTGGCAGCTTGGCAACCGACGGTCCCCGAGAATCCGGAGACCGTCCGTAATGCTCGGTGGTCCGCTCCCGAGCGAGAAATGCACCTGTAATATCATCGATAAACACTATCACGAACAGTCCAGGTATGGTCCGAAGGCACGCTCATCATGTCCATAAATATTGTTGGGGCATTTCACAGCCCAAAGGACATAACTAGAATTCAAAGTGGCCGTATCTGGCCCGAAGGCCGTTCTTTGGGAATGTCTCTTTCACTCCACTCAAACCCGATGGTATCCTGGACTGTAAGTCAATCTTGGAGAAATATCTCGCCCCCCCGTAACTGATCAAACAAATCATCTATTCTGGGAAGTGATATCTTCATTCAACTGTAACCTTTATTCAACTGCTTGTGAATTCATATGACATGGCAGAGCGAGCCATCCTTTCTTCTCACAAATAAAACCGGCGCACCCCACATGAAGTACTCGGCCCGATAAAGCCCTTTTCTAATGTATCCTTCGCCTTCTTTTTTAATTCTCTGAGTTCAGAGCCATACGATATGGAGAATTGGATATGGGCCGAAAGTGCCCGGTAGCAAGCTTCTGATTGCAAAATCTATTTCTCTTTCCGAATACTGTGTAGCTCATCTCGAAATACATCGTGAATTCATTCACTACTGGAACAAACTGAGGCCTGAGACTACCCAACATCCTGAACCCCGACTAGGTGGTAAATACATCCCTTAGCTATCAACTTCGTCAAGGTAGGAAATAAACTCACTTTTGGTGTAGTTGCCGCTCTTCCACTCTCACACCGCTCCCCGAAAGTGGAATCGACCGGGCTTTGTCCAACATTCTATGTTGGCATAGCATGGCACCAATTAATCCATACCCATAATGGCATCGAAATCAATCATTCTAACTCTACCAGATCTACTGTAGTCCGACGATCAACAACCTCTCTACCGCACCCTCGAGCAACCAAGCATATAATGGAGTCACCGACTGGGTGTAGCACGAGAAGGGTCAGCTGTAGCAATTCTCGGGTGCAACAATGAACTTTCGAGCCACAAATGGGGGTAACGTAGACGTGCGGCACTTGGATCAATCATCATGGCAAGCGGGTATGAGCAAATAGTCATCATACTCAGTAACACATTTGGAGACGCTCGATTCCTCGTTTCCCTGTAATGCACAGGCACGACTCTGAGCCCGTACTCCGAACTAGGAGCTCCCGACTCACCGCCTCTACCTGCTCAACCCGAGGGCCTACGCCCTGCCGAGGCTTCTGGAGCTGTGGCCTTACTGATGTCCTATCCTGGCTATCTTGGCTACCTTACCCCCGGCTGGACGCTTCATCATGTGCCCTCCCGCCCGCATGCCATGTAACACCCGTGGAGCCATATCTACAAGCTCCAGTGTGAGGCCGGCTGCAAATAGGGCAGGGTGGGGGTGTGTATTACCCTCCTCTGCTGAGGTGAATCAACCGTTCGAGAACTGCCACCCGACTCGACGGCCTCGGCGAACAAATCTACCCTCTACTCGCTATTGTGATGGAGGTGGGGGTCTAGGGGACCTGTCTAACCGCTTAACCTTCTGAATCTCCCTCTGTATTTCATCTATTCTATCTGCGGAGCTGCTCCTGATCTATACGTCTACTGTCCTGTTGCTGCTGTCTAAGGCTCCTCAATAGTTCGGGCAAAGGCCTGCACTCCGGCAATGTCCATATCTTCCCGTAATGCAACGCTATGCATGCTCTCAATGTATTCGGTTCACCCATAATAAACCGAAAGACTCTAGATGGCATAGTAGTTCACAAAAGATGGAGCATAGCTGGCTAAGGAGTCAAACTGTAGTGCATATTCGCACGCTCCTCGCCCCTCGGCTCCAAGTGCAAAAAACCGATCCATCCGAGCCCACGGATCTCCCGTGGCAAATAATCATCCAGAAGGCCTCCGAGAAGAGTGACCAGCCGAGGGGCAACATCTTCCCTCGAGACCTTTCCCACTCTCTCATACCATAACACAACTATGTCTCGCAACCGGAATACCCATCTCAATCCGATTTCCGTAGGTGTCACATGCATGACCCGAAGATTCTCTACATCTCGATCTAGGAAACTCCGGGGTCCTCCGCCCATCCGACCTCGTGAACCGTGGGGACCTAATGCCAAAATTCCCTGACTCTCGAACACAGATCCACTGATGGTTCTACTGTTACAGGTGGCACTGACTGGCGCTGAGTGGCCATCACTTTGTGCCCAGCATAACTACTGCACTGCGATTTCCTGATAGGATGGTGTAGGTAAAGGAGCTATCGGAGGCGGTGTCATTCAATAGCTCCCTGGTGAGGTGGGGAACTGCTGAGAAGGCCGTGATGATGCCTCTATATCATCGCCCTCAGATGGGGATGATTCTAAATGAAGCCGAGGCATCCTGCTAGTGCCTTCTCCTGCTGGGTATTCAGCCTTCTGCCTGTAAGGGTGTCGCTGGTCTGCCATTTTAACTATAAACAAAGAGTATGATCAGTTTTAAGAACTCAACCCCTATATCAGACCGTACTATGGCATGACTGAATATGAAGAAAGAGTAACCATCCTATTATGCCTCTGCAGCCTCCTGCCTATAGTATGGTGCACAACACATCCATAGACAAGACTCTACTCTAGCACGACTTGCGTACTCCCGGGACACGACTCGCTTCGATACCAAGTCGGTCACGCCCGCCTTGGGGGTGTTAACGCACCCGGTGCCTTACTAGAACTTGAACTTCTAGACTACTAAGTCTAAGCACTTGTGCCTGGCTGGCTTTATCTCAGATTTCTGGGATCAACGGGCTATATACGGCCAAATACAGCCCCGGCTAGCGAGGCTCTTGAGTATCCACCGTACAACAACAACAAATTTCACCCAAAATCATATCAATATAAGGGAGCCTATACGGGCCGACAAGGCCACCATGCTGACTAGTTACTTCTGAATCAAACAACAGATGCTAAACAGCTACGTGACCGACAAGGTCACCACTACTAACTGATAGGGCCCCACACGACCAAATATAAACAACTAAATACGCGCACGGCCCCTCACGACCGGCACACCAACCATAGGAGATATATACACAATCTGCAAGCCTCTAAGAATACTGATAAGATGGTCAGGATAGGGCCCTGACCTACTCAAGAACTGTACAACAAAAAGAAAATGGAGAGCAAACCTATGAATATCAAGCTCCGATGACAGGAGCCGATGACTCTCATACCGTCTAGGATCACAAGGGATCGGCTCGTCTATAGGTACCTGCAGGCAATGCAGCGCTCAAACGGGCGTCAGTACCACTGGTACCGAGTATGTAAAGCAAACAATATTAGTAATTCTAAATAGCGTAAAGTATCTCAAACTGCCTGGTCGCGACCCGAAATAAGCTTAACCGCATCAGTTGCAAGGTAGAAGCATACCTATCGTCATGGCGACCTGTTGTCCATCAGCTAATAGATATCATGTATATACATATATATAATATACAAGGACCTATACCAGCCCCTCATTAAGCCGGAAGGTGCCAACCAACACATAATCTATATATCCCTACCCTAGTCAAAACCATCCAAAAGTAAATCACTCCACTCGCCTACTAACTACTTGAGCACCATTACTGGCCCCTGGGTATGCAGCTGGGCTCTCTGGGCCCTGACTAGAATCGTATCTCGAGTCGGGAGGACTCTTGTAACTGTAAATTAAAATCTGTATCTCGTATTCGTAAACTACTCGGGCACAAGCACTCGACAGGTAAGCTATAATGCTGTGCTGATCAGCCCGACATGGGGAATGCTGCATCCCATCTTCGTCCTACTACGAACGATATGCCACTCCTTGAGTGATGTATTCTCACCCTCTAGCGGCCGAGCTCCACACGCCTATTAACCCCGGGCGGCAAGAAAACTCTCTAGGGTGCCTCATAGCACAAACATGTCTCAACAAATAATAATCACATATAGCAAGCATGTTCGATCTGAAAATACTATCTGTATTCTGATTTCATATTCTGAGCTCTTTTTCGCATTAAACTCGATTCCCATACCGAGCTATACTGTACTGAGATATTATCTGACAAGTTCGATCATTGCTTTACTAACTTTATTCGAATATATCATAATATTATAAAACATGCTTTCTTAGATTCATATTGGACTCACTCGACTTCTGAATTCTTTTCTTCTATAGTTCACGCTATTTGCTATATTGGATTACTAATCTGCTGAAGGAACTAGCTTTACATACCTTCGCTCGATTTCCCCCACTAACCGGGCGTAGCTCCGTCGCATCTCGCTATTTCTCCCAACCGCATTCATATATATCAATTAAACGCGAATACGTTAATATCCTGAAAGAAAATATCACTTTTAATATATATATATATATATATAGCTCCAAACTTTGGCTTATCGAAAACAATCGAAAACTCGCTATTTCTCGAAAGTCCTGTAAGGGAGAAATACTCACTTTAGGGCTAGGAGCATATTGACACTAATTTGGAGCAATTCCACTTACCTTAACTCTCGGTAGCATGACGATTCGCCGACCGAATTTCAATGAAACTAAATTCGTAGGAATGCTCGCTGCCGCCATCACCTCGGTATCTGAGTTAATTTGAGTTTGGACCGCGTTTAATAGCGTAAACGGAAGGAATTTCATCAACTCACTTTCGTGCCCTCTGCTTTTTTCTTTTTTGAAATTTTGAAAATTAACATTAAAACCGAAGGTTGGGGCTTATATACTTGGCCCTGACAAAATTTCGTGACACGCCGCCATCACGGGAGGCCCTCCTCCGTGGCACGTTGCCATCAGCGTGATGTGGCTCGCCCCGGTTCCTCCCGCTATGGTTCAACGAATCTCTTAACTGGGTTTTCTGGGCCTTTTCCTAGCATGTATGGCGTTCAAAAACTCTTAACCAACATGCGAATAGGCAATCTACATGTCGAGAATTTATGGGTAACAACATAACACAATTCTTAACTTAAATACATACTATGTCTGGGTGAACCTCACATACTAACGAGATGATGGGTTAAGACCCCAACTAACTCTCCAAAGACTAAAACTGAAAATACCGAACATAGGCCGACAAAGGGTCCTCTAAGGATGAGGACTCCGCACCGTCTCGAGGGATGCAAACTTTGAGGATCAGGCTAACGGTGAGATTGAACCTGAATGTCCGAGAGCTCAGATTAAGAAACTGACAGACTAGAGTATGCGATTAGTACTTGAAATATACTGGAGTAAGGTAAGTAAAACAGCATGTGTAAAAATACATAAGAGTTCATATTAGGATAGCATGATCATAAAGTAAATATCATAATGTAAACATAAGGGCTCAAGATTTTCAAACCATTCGTAATCCAATCATAATCATAGTCATAAGAGAGAACTTTATAAAACATAACCTGAGCCAAAGTAACATAAACATAACTTTGCATAAATTGTGAGGAACAATGGGAGGACTTGTCTTAACCGACACCATCATGATAGAGCCTTCCATGATGCCCCATTATTTTTCCCAAGTGGTCGGACCGCCCTGAATTTCCAGACAAGAGAATGCGTGTGCATGGTGATATCACAGGATCCAATAATATATATATACCTGCCAGCAAGCACCTAATTCTAAGACCACGGGGTTTATCTAAATGCTCTGGGTCTACTTCGTGCTGGGGACAATCGCATCCCAAAACATACACATGAGGGCCGTATAGAGATTGTGAAATCATTCATGAATTTCTATGGACAATAAAATAATAACATTATGGATCCCACTTGAAATACATGATTAGCCGTGAATAAGGGCCCATGAGTTGGCGAAGAGTCAAAAATCCATAAATCATGCATAATTGTGAAACATTTATACACTTGATATTCATAAATCCATGATGAGTACTTGAGAGAAATTAATCATAAATCATAAATCATAATTTAGGCTTAAGAAGATTAAGATCATAAATGGAATCATAACTTGAGTTTTCATAAAAGGCACAAAAATTGAGCATAATTTAATTAAATTTTTGAAACTATAAATTAATAATCAAAATAGTTATAAAATCAGTCCATGAGGGAATGACCCATAGATAGATCATAGGAATTTTCACAATAATTGGGATAAACCCCATAAGATCATGAATTTGAAATCTAGAATTTAAATCCATGGAATTGAGAAGAATTTTGAGCGTGAGAATGAAAGGAACTCTCTATTAATAGCCTCACATACCCGGGTAAATCTGATTTGCACTCCTCTGAAAGCCCAAAGGAAATTGGAGAAAATTGGAAATTCTTCAAGCTTGATCTCCATGATGAGCTCTAATTTGCATGCATGGAATAGTAAGACTTAGAATAGATTTAACACCCTTAATTTCTTCTAACTAAGCTTAAAACGACGAGTTTAGAACCTAGAGCTTAAAAATTATGAAAATACCCTTAATGAAGAGTCTGGAATTTCTGCATTACCAGTGACAATGAGTGATACCACGGGTCGTCCCTTGATACCATGACTTATGGTATCCATCAAGCATTTCTTCCATCATTTCATAAATCCTCATCCTCGACATACTGAAGATTGACAAAACATGTCGCTACTTCCAACAATGATCCATTGTATCCTCCCGTTACTTTCTTTGGTGAACCTGCATCTGACTTCCCACTAGTCATACCACGACTCATTGTTCCTCACAAAGGGTCATACTACACTTCTGGGGTATTACACGGGTGCCAAAGGACATGATTCAAAAAGGTTTTAAGGAATTAATAAGGTTTCCAAGAAAAAAGGTTTAAGGCTCAAAAATTAGTTAACTCGGGTCAATGTTAAAGGAAGACCTTATTTTCTGTAAAGTGACTATCCAAAAAGGCCTACTATCATTTTAAGTATAGCCACATCTAGAATTTTGCCTTGAATACATATGGGGGAAACTTTTAGAGGATATGCATACGTAAGAATCAAATAACAGTCTTACCACACAAGACATCACAATTTCAAGGAATCTAGTTATTCTCAAAATCAATAGAAAAGTATGACTTTTGACAAGTTATTCCAAGTTTCACACCACTCATTTATGAATCAGAAAGCCAAACAAAAAAATATAGGCATCATGACAAGAGATATTTTTTTTAAAAAAAGTTTAATTACCCCTTTCTTCTCGAAAATTAAATTTCTTTGCCTAGAAAAATATTTTGGTGGTGCCTCTTATGATAAGAGCAAAGACTCCAAATGACACTAAAACTTGGCATTTTCCCTTTTAAAGTCACCTCTCAATCCATTATTGAGAAATGTCACTCGATTCGACACAAAAATTAAGATAAGAAAAAATTCGCTCCTTAGGAAAGAATTGTGGTAAGAAGAAATCACTCGGAGTTCATTTACCATATACTATCTACAAAAACTATTTCTATGCACGGGTAGTAAGACAATTGAAGTGTAAGACCGACCCGACATTGGGAACCTGTATTAGATAATCATAACAAGAAAATTAAGCCTGGAAAGGGCCAAAAGTTAAGATCCATACAGAGCAAGCCCAGTGATGCCATTCATTCATAAAAGATAAACTATTCACTAAGAAAAATTCATAACATCCACACAAAACAAGCCCAACAAGGGTAACAATCATAACAATCAAACGAGCACATTCCATCCTCAAATAAAATGCAAACATTATCCCAATTGTTACACCCCAAATTTTTTTTGATGATTATTTTGATGGTTATATGTCATATTAAAGGAATTATGGGCTATGTTGTCCATAGGTGAGGAGGAAAACATGTGCAAAGTGAAAATAGAAAAGTAAGTGTAGTTTGTAAATAAGGGTCAACTTTAAATGGTCATATCTCCAAACATAAATGATCCAGAAGTCCCATAACCTATCAATTGGAGTTCGAAGTAAAAAGTTAGGCTCATTTGAAGACAAAGCAATGTCACCGGGAGCACCTGTGCGCACGAGCGCCGAGATAGGTCATGTAAGGTGTGTGTCGCATGGGCGCCGCCCAAACCTTGGCCAGCCCGCCTATATGAAGTAAAATTGAGCTAGAAAGCTCATTTATACTCCGTTTTAGTATTTTTTTTTAAATTCGTAGAATTCAAAGCCCTATCACATGGTGAAAAGAGATCCTGTGTAAGAAACTTCACTCTTGTCTCTTTTGGGCTTTAAGAAGAGAACCTTGGAAGAAAGTCATGACTTGTTGTTGTCTTGTGGTTGATTGTGGTATTGTTGTGTTTTTAGATGATTCTAGGACGAGTAAAGAGAAGGAGTTTACTCCTACTTTAGCTAATAACATCTCCAAGAAAGGGTAAGTAATTTTGATTTCTTTTAAGTTTATGAGGTTATAACTTGGAGAATGTTGTAGTATTGTGTTATTGTTTCTTTGTGTGTTTTGTTGGCATGTTGCTGCCCAATTTTTTCAGAACTTTGGTGAAGTGAAGTTGTTGATTGTTTTGTTTGTAAACTGTACTTGGAAGGAGCCTCTAAGAGTAAGCTTGAAGGAAGATTTTCGGCAAAATTAGAGTCGACGTGCCAAGGTATGTAAAGGCATCCCGTTTCCTTGTTTTTCAAGCACGAAATTAAGTTATTGAAAGATCAATATTCTATGTTTTTAAAATCATATTGAGGCATGTATGATCCTTTCCAAAGGGTTGGAAATACTTGGCGTAAAGCTTGAATCGTTAAGAATTGTTGAAGCTTAACAAATGTGAAGCGAAAGGCATAATTTTTATACGATTATTGTCGTAGTTCTAATTCGAGTCCGAAGTACTTAACGTTGGCACCGTGAGCTGGTCCTTTGCATTATATTGCATATGTGATGTTGAATATATGTTAAGATCTAGTCACTTATTGAAATTGGTAGGAAATGTTAAGACGGTGACATGTAATTGAACTTATGCTAAGAATATGACGCTAAGTCGATTGAGGATAAACGAGCTTATTGAAATGATGTTCTAATAATATTGTTAACCCCTCATATATGTGTATGTTTTTTAAAGTTCTTAAGATTAAAAGTAGATTTTATGTTTTTCCTCTTTACAGCTAAGAAAGCATCACGTAGCGAATAAGCTAAGTCGATACATGTTAACGGAGAAAGCGTGGCTAAGTTGTCAATTAGGCAAAGAGGTAAGTGCATATAAGTATTGATGGAATAGTGAACACGAGGGTAAAGACTTGAGTGTAGAGTGAATTATTTTTGGCAAAGAAGTGAAGATGAATAAGTAAGTAGAGCTTAAATATTTTTACATTGACGATACAGTTACTTATTGTGAAATTAAGTGTAGAAACAAATAGGAAGATTAACCCTGTTCTAAAGACAATAAGAAAAGAGTTATAAATTGTTGTTTAGGTTCAATATGTGTTACATTAGATATGAATAACCACTAAAGTGTTAACCTTCAACGAAATAATTAGAGTTGAACGTCTACAAAATAGTAACTAAGTTGAGAAGCTCTTTTTTATACCCCTAAACGATTAAGTTAAGTTATCTATTCTATGCTGAAAATTTTCTACCATGTCTTAAAAGGGTAATCCTACGATCTCCTAAGTTACGAAGATTATGTAAGCTTTCTTAAGCTCCGCAAATAGTTGCAAAGCTGTAAGTCAATCCATCATCACCCGAATTATGGCTATATATCTTTATTTGCCTATAAGATATCACTTAGCTAGTTACTCATGAGTTCCTAAGTTATAGAGCCCAAGTCTAAGATCCTTAAGTTTTGTCTTTACGTCCTCACTTATGTTGAAACGTGCTAGCTGATCTAAGAAGTTTTTGAGAGATCATATTTCAAGAATTATGCTAATGTCTTGGTTAAGTATCTGGTGTTGTATACAAGTCTAAAAACTCAAGTCTTTATATGTCTTTCCAGTAAGAAGTCTTAATGTATATGATTTTCATGTTATAACATACAGTTGAATTCTTTCAGTTATATTCAAGTAATGTATCTTTATGTTTAGCTTTTGTTGAGTTATCAGTTGAATTTCCTAAATTAAGAGGAGAGATTCTCCCATGTACCAATGTTCCTAATGTCTAAGTAAGTATAAGTGCAGGCTATGATAATGATCGCTAAGCTGAGAACTTTGAATACGAGGAAGTCTCCCCGAGGTCACCCAGCTAACTAAGTACGAGTTATGCATTGTATAGAAGTCTCATAAGTTGTATGTCTGTAGTTCAGTTCTCAGCTCTATGTATGTGACAAATAACTCCAAGTTCTAGGTTATAATTTTCATGTTTTCCTGAAAATAAGTCAAATGAATTAAGAACTATATTTGCTTATCTACATGATAAATTTGGCAATGAAATTCCAATATATAGTTGTCGATACAGGTAAAGGAACCACCTAGTAGGCAGTATATATTTGTAGTTCCCAGATGTTAAAGAATTGTATAGATATGAGTTTCATGTTTATATCCAATTAATATGTTAAATTGATAGATTATTTGTAGGAAATTGCTTGAAGCCTACAAAAGTTCTTATGTTGTCTAAACTCTTGAAGGTCTTTCAAGTAACCGAGTTGACATGTTCAAGTATAATTTGACAACTTTACGTGATATATATGCATATTTTCTAGTTTTACATGATATGGGTGCTCACTTGCATTTATGGGTTATGAAAGAGGCCTATTCTGACCACAAATGTAACATTTTTCATTTATATGCCATACGTGTTAAATTGACTCAATATAAGACATATTGGCCCTATTTATGATTACGATTGAAAATTATTTTTATTTTACCCTGACATGGTACATCGGCCGCTTTAATTTACCCCGGTGTAGTACATCGGCTGGAGATATGCTTTATTTTATCCTGTGTGGTACATCGGCTGGAGATATTTTTATTTTATCCCGATGTGGTACATCGACTAGAGATATTTTTATTTTACCCCGATGTGGTACATCGGCTGGAGATATTTTTATTTTACCCCGGTATGGTACATCGGCTGGAGATATTTCTATTTTACCCCGATATGGTACATTGGTTGGAGATATTTTTATTTTACCCCCGGTGTGATACATCGTTGAAGATATTTTTGGCTTTTCCTGGTATGGTATAACCGTCGGACGAATTTTATATATGGATTTATGGTTGGTTGGTTGCTGACATTACATTTATAGTTTTTCTTGTGCATTACTTGATTGCATTTGTACTTCAGTATTGACTTATTGTCAGGTTTCGGTTTCCAGGATTCCAGTTGTTACTATTCCTTATTTCTTGCTCAGCCATCATTGCTATCTTACAAGTTTACAATTTTTTGCCATACATACCAAGACATTTCATTCGTACCGACGTCCTTCGCCTGGTGACCTGCATTCGCACAGGCAGGTGTAAGTTTGGATTATGAAGGAAAGTAGAAGTTCGTGAAATTAGTGGATGTGTTGGTATTCTCCTCTTTCCTGAGCTAAGATTTGTTTGTTTCGCTTAGAGTTTTGAGATGTGCTTATTGGTAGGTCGATTTCTGTTCCAACCATCAGCTAGTTTACTTCAAAGGCTTTGTGGACTTAGTGTGTACAATGGTATTAAATTTGTGGCCTTGTCGGCTTCGTGTTGTTTAATTTAGCATACTCATAGCCTTGTTTGCATTTCAGTATTTACCCTTTGTTGTTGAGACATTCTCGGTCCAGTTTGTGCTCTAGTTGATTGTGACAAAGTTGCTTGGATGGCCTAAGTGTTACAAGCATGTATGTCATATAGTCGGCTTCTTAGTCAGCCAGGTATGGGGAGCTAGTTGCGCCCTCCACCTAGTTATGGGGCGTGACAGACTTGGCATCAAAGCGAAGTCGTATCCTAGGGAGTCCACAAGCCATGTCTAGTAGAGTCTTTCTTATAGGGTATGTTGTGCACCATACTTATAATCGAGGCTACAGTGGAATTTAGGGTTGTTTCACTTTGTTCATTAATAGATCGTTCTATAGAGCAATGATGTAAGGGTTATTTGAAATCTAAATCATGCTTGTGCTTTAGAATTCAACTGAGTAAGATGGATATGAGATTTATTGACACTAATGCTTGAAAGGGTCCTAGTCGCTCTCCGTCGATCTCGAGAAATAGATTAGAGGCTGAAGTGAGTTTCCCATTCCTCATACCATAGTTCCTCCAAGGTCCGGCCGGAATTACAAAGGGTAGGTGATTTAGCCCTTCTGTTGTTTCAGATTCGGTAGAGCTAAGAGAATGTAGAGTTATTGATCCATCAACACTGCTTGTACTTCGTGTATATCAAAGGGATGAGATTTTTAGAAAAGCATTTTATGTTAGCCCAAGAAGTAACGCTTCAAAATAAATACTTAAAATTAATGGTAGGGTCTGGGGAACTTTTTAGAGAGCTCTAGTGCCCATAGGTTTTTGAGCCTAAAATCCCCTAGCCTTCACGAATCATTACCATGGGAACTTGGGACTGCTCGAGCTAATAAGGTTTTGTACCTAGAGTGTATGTGCTACGTAGTATTCGGGAATATCATCTCGTGCTTCTAATTCTTTTTGCCCAATATGTTTTAGATAGGTGCAGAATACGAAGGGATAAAGTATCAATTGTATTAGGTTTGGGACCCCATTTGGTCCAAGAGTGTTTTAGGGAATGTCTACCCCTGATAAAAGTATCTACTTCTTGGATGCTAGTATTTTCTCAAAGGACGGACGATCTTATTCAGTGTCTCTCTGGCAATGACAAGGTAGCGGGAACAGAATAAGGAAACTAGGTCGATAAGACTATCTAAGGACCCTCGTAGTGCTTGGAGACCCGGCCATCCAGACATATCTGGGCCCTTGAGATCGGGCCTCTACTTTGTCCCTAGATTAGACTACAATTCTTTTAGCCCCCGTTTCCAAGATAGGCAAGTGATGTGTTGTGGTAAAAAGCAAAGGTAAAGGAGCAACTTCTGAGGTTTGACACTGATTCTACATGTTAAGTGGTTAAGTTGTGTTTTCACTTTTTATGTGATATTTCCTAATGGTATGAATGGAAAGGAAGTATTTGAGTAAATCATAACTCCCATGGTAGTGTATTAATTTTCTTAGGGTTAGAAAAGTTACCGACTTTATGGTACTAAAGCATGTCTATCATACGTCAGACAAATAGAAGGATTTGAGTAAGTACGGCTTGATAAAAAGCGGCAATAGAAAGAGGATGTGCTTAAGGAAAATGGAATTTATAAGCTATGACACAAGGCAAGGAAAAGTTAGATATATTATGGCTACCGAGGTATAACCCCTCATTCCGTGATGAATGATTTTAAGGGGGGGAGGGTGTTACACCCCAAAATTTTTTTTGATGATTATTTGATGTTTATATGTCATATTAAGGGAATTATGGTTTGTATGTTTTCTGTAGGTGAGGAGGGAAACATGTGCAAAGGGAAAAAGAGAAGAGTATGTGAAGATTTTAAATAAGAGTCAACTTTAAAATGATCATATCTCCAAACATATAATTATCCGTAAGTCCCATAACCTATAAAATGGAAGGTATTTGAGTCTAGTTTACAGTGAAAAAAGGAGTTTAGATTAAAAAGTTATGCTCATTTGAAGATAGCACTATCGGCTGGGAAAGCGCCCAGGCGCGGCGTGCGTGAGGGCATGTCGCACGGGCACCGCACACGGCGCCGCCAAGACCTGGTCAGCCTGCCTATATGAAGTAAAATTGAGCTAGAAAGCTCATTTGTACTCCGTTTTAGTTGATTTTTTTAAGAATTCAAATCCCTATCACATGGTGAAAAAATATCCCAGGTAAGAAATCAATTATTGTCTCTTTTGGGCTTTGATAAGAGAACCTTGAAAGGAATTCATGACTTGTTGTTGTCTATTGGTTGATTGTGATATTGCTGCATTTTTAGATGATTCTAGGTAGATAAACAGTAGAGCTTACTCCTATTTTAGCTGATAACATCTCCAAGAAAGGGTAAGTAATTCCCTTTTTGATTTCTTTAAGTTTATGAGGTTATAATTTGGAGAATATTGTAGTATTGTGTTGTTGTTTCTTTGTGTGTTTTGCGGCATGTTGCTGCCCAATTTTACCAATGGTGAAGTGAATTTTCTGCTTGTTGTGTCTCTAAATTGGACTTGGAAGAATCCTTAAGGAGTAAGCTTGAAAGGAAGATTTTTGGACAAATTAGAGCCGGCGTGCCAAAGTATGTAAAGGCATTCCTTTCCTTGTTTTTCAAGCACGAACTAGTTATTGAAAGGATCAATATTCCTATGTTTATAAAATCATATTGAGGAATGTATGATCCTTTCCAAAGGGATGGAAATACGGCATAAAGCTTGAATCATTTAGAATGGTTGAAGAGAACAAACGTGAAGGCTTAAAGGGCATAATTTTTGTATACGATTGTCACCGTAGTTCTAAATCGATTCTAAAGTCCCCTTAACATGGGCACCGCGAGCTGGTCCTTTGCGTATACCGTATATGTGATGTTGAATATATGTTAAGATCTGGTCACTTAGTAAAATTGGTAGGAAATGCTAATACGATGACATGTAATTGAACTTAAGCTAAGAAGATGACGTTTTGAGCCGATTGAGGGTAAACAAGCTTATTGAAATAATTTTTTAATAATATTGATAATCCCCTCCTATATGTTTATGTTTTAAAGTGCTTAAGGTAAAAATTAGATTTTATGTTTTTTCCTCTTTAAAGCTAAGCAAGTGGCACGTAGCGAATAAGCTATGTCGATATATGTTAATGGGAAAGCGTGGCTAAGTTGTCAATTAGTAAAGAGGTAAGTGCGTATTAGAATTGATGGAATAGTGAACACAAGGGTAAAGACTTGAGGTAGAGGAATAAGTTTTGGCAAAAAGTTAAGATGAATAAGGAAAGTAGAGCTAAATATTGTTAAATTAGATGATACGGGTTACGATTGTGAACGAAGTAGGCAATAGCTAGGAAGATTAACCCTGTCCTAAAGACCTTTAGCAAAAGAGTTATAAATTAAGTTGTATGTTCGTGTTACGTTGTTGAATAACCACTAAAGTGTTAACCTTCTACGAGATAATTAGAGTTGAACATCCGCAAATAGTAACTTAAGTTTAGAAGCTCTCTTCTATACCCCTAAACGATTATGTTAAGTTATCTATTCTAAGTGTTGAAATTTTATACCATGTCTGAAAAGGGTAATCCTTGGAGCTTCTAAGTCACTTATGATTATGTAAGCTTTCGTAGCTCCGCAGATAATTGCAAATTATGTAATTCAATCCAAGATCACCCGAATTACGGTTTTATATCTTTATTTGCCTATAAGGCATCACTTAGAGAGTTACTCACGAGTTCCCAACTTATAGAGCTCCAAGTCTCAGATCCTTAAGTTATGTCTTTACGTCCCTAACTTATGTTGAAACGTGCTAGCTGATTTAAAGAAGTTTTTGAGAGATCATTTTTGGGAATTATGCTAATGTCTTGGTTAAGTATCTGATGTTGTATATAAGTCTAAGAACTCAAGTATTTATATGTCTTTCCATTAAGAAGTCTTAACGTATGATTTTCATGTTATAACATACAGTTGAATTCTTTTTAGTTATATTCAAGTCATGCATCTTTATGTTTAGCCTTGTTGAGTTATCGCTGAATTTCCTAAATTCCATAGGAGAGATTCTCCCATGTACCAATGTTCCTAATGTCTAAGTAAGTATAAGTGCATGCTATGATAATGATCAGTTAAGATTAGAACTTTGAATACCAAGATGTCTCCTGGAGGTCACCTAGCTAACTAAATACAGCAGTACATTATATAGAAGTCTCATACGTTGTATGTATGTAGTACGCTTCACTTCATGTATATGACAAATAACTCCAAGTTCCTAGTTATAATTTCCATGTTTTCCCGCAAATAAGTCAAATGAATTAAGAACTATATTTGCTTATCTACATGATAAATTTGGCAATGAAATTCCAATGTATAGTTGTCAATATAGGTAAAGGAACCACCTGGTAGGCAGTATATATTTGTAGTTCTGTGATGTTAAAGAATTTATTAGAAATGAGCTTTATGTGTTTCTATCCAATTAATATGTTAAATTTGTAGGATTATTTATAGGACATTGTTTGTAAGCCTACAAAAGTTCTTATGTTGTCTAAACCTCTTGAAGGTCCTTCAAGTAACTGAGTCGACATGTTCATGTATAATTTGACAGCTTTATGTGATATATGCATATTTTCTAGATTTACATGATATGGGTGCTCACTTGCATTTATGGGTTACGAAAGAGGCCTATTCCGGCTACAGATTTAACATTTTTCATTTATATGCCATACGTGTTAAATTGACTCAATATAAGCCATATCGGTCCTATTTATGATAATGATTGAGAATTATTTTTATTTTACCCCGATGTGGTACATCGGCTGGAGATATTTTTATTTTACCCCGGTGTGGTACATCGGCTGAAGATATTTTTATTTTTCCCTTGTATGGTACACCGGCTGGATGAATTTTATATATGAATTTATGGTTGGCTGGTTGCTGGCATTACCGTTATAGTTTTTATCGTGCATTACTTGGTTGCATTTGCACTTCAGTATTGACTTATTGTCAGGTTTCAGTTTCCAGGATTCTAGGTTATTACTATTCCTTATTTTTGGCTCAGTTATCATTGCTATCTTACATGTTTATAATATTTTGCCTTACATACCAGTACATTTCATTCGTACTAACGTCCCTTCACCTGGGGACCTGCATTTGTGCCGTAGGTGCAGGTAGAGGTCGGGATTGCCAGTTGCAGTAGCAGTTCGTGAGATTAGTGGATGTGTTGGTATGCTCCTTTCTTTCTGGAGATAAGACTGGTTTTGTTTCAATTAGAGTTTTGAGATGAGTTATGAGTAGGTCGGAGCCCTGTTTCGACCATCAATCAATTTACTCTTTAGAGGCTTTGTGGACTTAGTGTGTACAATGGTATTCAGTTTGTGGTCTTGTTGGCTTTTTGTTGTTTAGTTTAGCATACTCATAGCCTTGTTTGCATTTTATTTGTTTACCCTGTATTGTTGAGACATTATGGGTCCAGTTTGTGCTCCAGTTTACTGTGACAGGTGGCCTAGACGGCTTAAGTGTTACAGTTACAGATGTCATATAGCCGGCTTCCCAGTCAGTCAGGTATGGGGAACCAGTCGCGCCCTCCCCCCAGTTATGGGGCATGACACCAATATTATCAAATAAAGGGAAAGGGGTAAGAACTCCCTGAGCCATCTACTCCTCATCGTCATCACATGGCTCTACCTCTATACTAGCACCTGCACTTCCCCTGTGGGAGTGAGCTTTGCCTAAGGACTCAAACAACACACGTTTAGTCATCGGGGAAATAGTATAATCCTCCTCTTTTGCTTCCTCTTCATCCTCCTCTAAATCCCCATCCAATTAATCAATTGGGCCCCGACTGATGTATGGGGTAGCCATAGCTTCATCTAGGAAGCTCATATAAATGCTGGAAGGAGGGCCTTACCCTTTATCTCCCTCATTTCATCCTAAAAAGAAGTAACCACTCCTTTGACCACGTCGGCTCTAGAGCACAGCTTGTTAAAGCTGTCAAATACGTCCTCCATTGTGTTCTTGATAGACTTCTAGATCAGGGCAGGAAGATTCTAGGATAAATTTAGGAGCTGATTTTCATGGGCATGTGTAATGTCGGCTAGCTTTTGGAGACCACTAGGTCTAGAGGATGGAGGTGGTGGTGATGGTCCCGGGGGTGGCATGATGAACGGTGAATTTACACGTTTCTTAGCCATATTTTGCTATACATTGCTATGTTTTTAGTATAAATTGTGTGTGTTTTCATGTGTTTTATGATATATTTGTGAAAAAGAGATAACACACATGATTAGATTCTTTCAGAGCTTAAAGTGAAGGATTTGGACTTAAATATGGCTTAAAAGAGCAAGAAAGGCAAAATGGGGTTAGCAAGATGAATATATAGAAGTTGGCAACGCACATGCATAGTTGTGTTATGGCCTGTGTGCCGCACAGGACACTTCAGTACTACCAGAGGTGTGACATGCCAAGCTTCCAATGTATGGAGGGGCACAACACACTACTTAGTTCAGACGTCCAGAAAAGTCAAATCCCAAATCTACTAGGAATTGAAGCTGCAAAACCCAATTCTAATCAAAGAAGGAACAACGAAGGCTTAATCTACTGTTATAAATACCCTCTAATAACATGTTAGGCGTTTAAGTCTAGCGTATCAAGTTGAATGAAAATATTGTAGTCTTGTAGTGTTGTTACACAATTCATACTTTGAGAATTTGTATAATAGTTTAGTGGACAATTTTGGAATTTCATCAAGTTCTTGTGATTCAGTATAGTCTTGGAGATTTGCTACATAATTAAATATTAAAGTATTTAATTATTATTTCTTCTACATCTTCTATTTTGTTTTCTCATAAACATAAGTGGCTAAATCTCTTAGGCTAGGGTTGTGGGAACCATGATGGATTAACGAATGTAGGCATAATAGAATGGTGATTCTTGAATGGTGAATTAAGTGGATTGTTATTCTCCTCGTTTTAACTAAAGTTTTAGCGGTTGCAAATATTGAAACATACCCGTATCTTCAACTTTCCCAACCAAAGAGGTTGAAGTTAGGAAAAGAGAATAACTACAACAATTTGAGTTTAATAGCTCTCATCTAATTAACTTGAGCTCTAACCGAGGATAGTTAAACTCAAGACTTACTGCAAATCTAGAATATACACAGTTTTGAGACCGAGAGGAGATGGGTGGAAAGCATATATTGTCTATTGACGAACATAACACATACACTTTTGAGACCTAGAGGAGATAAGTGTAATTCTTAATTTGAGAAACATAAGATGTACTAAACATCGGTCTTACACAAAATTCACCAGGATAGATCACTAGTAAAAGCCTACTAAGTTATGAAATCATGAGGAACACCATCCTAACTTAGCTTCATCAATTTGATACAAATTCAGTTATTCTTATAATTATTTTCTTTTATTTGCAAATCCCCATTTTGAAATATTGATTACAAGTTAGCTTATTTTCATCATTAATATATTGTTCCTGCCTAGTCCCTGTGGGATAGACCCCAACCTTTGTTGGGTTACTATATTTCAAAAAGTGACCTCCTTATACTTTAATTGCAATGTGCAATTTGGGCATGATCTAGTTTTGGTGCAATTTTCGGGGAATACGGTTAAGAAATAGTTAATTGGTGTATAAGCTTGACATGTAATCGTTATTTTGTGATTTACATATTTTTGTAGTTGTTTTTGGTGTGAAAAAATTGGTTTAGCTCCATAATGGAGGAGGAAATGTTCAAAGGATCCTAAGTTGAGAAATGTGTCATGTCACAACGTTAAATAAGACAATTCTTGGGAGGCAACCCAAGGCGTATCCTGATGAAGTCTGAGTAATCGAGATACCCACGTCATGCTGCGAGGTTAAATCAAGTTCTACTTGGGAGATAACCTAAGAAAATTTTGAGTTAATTTGTTTGTTCAAGTATGAAGGGGCTAAGTTATAATCTAGAAAAAAAGAGTTTTGAGCATCAAAGTCTAAAACTGGGTGTAAGAAAAATCGTCCAGGAAAGCACATAGGCAATCGCGCTGCACAGGCCCTGGTACCACACAGGCTAGTATGTCGCACATGACTTAGCATCGTGCAGCACCTGTGGCGCAAGCAGTGCCACGTCACGGCAAGCAATCTCCAAGTGAAATTTTTCACCGGTCAGTGGGTCGATTCGACCCAAGGGAGTATTTTAAAAGATTAAACCTAATTTTTCATCCCATTCTTACAAGAGGCACGCCAAATACCCCTACTCTCAAGACTTTTCTAAAAAACATCATCGTTTCTCAAAATTCTTCCAAACGTTTTCACCAAAATCACAAAAGACAACATTTTTCTTGTGAAATCTCAATACATGTCTCCAAAACCAAGCAAAGGGAAAGGTGTGGCTTCTTCAAGTCATGGGCTAAAAAGGTCAAGAAGAGCTAATAAGGTCGAGCATGATAATCTGAGTCTACCACAACAACCATTGAGGCGTTTTGGGCTCCGTTGGGCCACGAAACAAGAACGTAAAAAATTGCTTAAGGAGCATAAAGAATCAAAGTACTCACATGAAATGTTTGTTGATATAAATAGCTTGGCATTGATATTTTCTCACAATGTAGATAGATTACACACTCTTGGACTTGATTTTTTGTTTAATTCTCCGGGCGATTGTAATTTAATCTTGGTGAGGGAATTTCTTGCTAATTGGGAATCAAAAGAGAGTTCAAACCAAGTCAAAATTAGAGGGCAAATTATTAATTTTTCGCCTACTATTTTGAATAAAATACTTGGTTCACCTAACATTGACACACAACTCTTTAAGAATTTGATTTTGAAAACCCCTTATAGAGATATTAGACATACTCTTTATGGATCGAATTTAGTTACACGGTAGACCCGCCACCAACGATATGGTTATCATGTGTCATTCTCATATGCCCATATGAGTAGAGAGACACGAGTTTGGTTGAAAATTGTTTGTGCTTGTTTGGTGCCCAAGAAACATGTAACTCATGTCACTAGGGAAAGAGTATATCTTATCTATTCTTTTATGACAGGGATTCCAGTGAATGTTAGGGCTATCATCAAGGATGTTTTAAGGCGAGAAAGAGTGATAAAGGGCCAAAGATTTGGGTTTGGGGGTTTCTTGACCTAATTTCTTCGAGGGTTTTAGTTTGAGGAGGAGGAGGCGACGGATTATAAGCCTAGATATGACCTGAGGGGAATTGATGTGATGAAAACAAAAGATCCTAAGGGCACACATGGTTCGGTTATTTCTATCAATGAGCGCAATGCGCAAATTGATAACATGTTGAGTCACCTATACGTCATGAAAATTCAATAATTAAGAATAAATGGAATTACTGAGGAACAACTATAGCAGTGTCACACCCTGAGACTACACCCTGGACGTAACACGGTACTTGAAGCCACAAATGACCCCAAGTCAACCCCTGGTCTATCATACACTAGTATTCTGAGAAAAACATGCACATCAGAAATTTTGAAATAATAACATAAAAGAATTTTTATGAAATTAAAGATAAAACTTAAAACATGAAATCTGAACATCTGCAGTCTGAAAGCCTTCTAACTGATGAGTTACTGGGACAAGCCCTCAGCTAACTCTATGTCTAAATAAAAACTATAATCTAACTATAAGACAATGAAATAAGGCCCTCGAATGATGAAAACTCACAATTCAACTACGGCTGAGGAGGATCTGAATCGTGGTGGCTAACGCTGCTGAGTCTGGGAACCTGCAACTGTATCATGAAATGATAAAACATAAAAGTATGCGTCAGTACTTTGAATGTACTGAGTAAGTGGGAGAAAGCATAACTGAACAAAATGTCTAAACTGAAATGACACACAATGACCAACAAGTAAGCTGAACTGAACTACTAATGTAAACTGAAGTGGTCAAGATGACCCTGTCTGATGGTCAAAGACATGCCCTAAGTCTGAGAGTTTTGAGTCTAAAATACTGTACTGAACTAAGATACTGATTATGAAACTGGACTGGGCTGACTAGTGGGAGAGTCTATAACCAACATATAACCACGTGAGCTAAATGTGGAGTCTGATGTATACACCCCACCGGTAGGACCAAATATACTTTGCCAGGGTATAAAGGCATGAACTGGGTGATCACAAAAGTCTGGGGCCAATCAGGCCAAGTAATACTGTAACCTATGCTAGCAACGTAGTTTCGGGAACCTGGGTGCACTGGAACCCTTGCCCACTCAGTGCTAAGTGCTACTCCCACTGGAAACCTATACTAAACTACTAAGTTGATAGCTCAAAACTGGGGTCCAAGACTAGTCAGGGACATATAACTAAAAGTACCCTGAGAGTCTTATTGGACCAGATTATGAAACTGGGTTCTAGACTAGTCAGAGCTTCTTATCTAGAAGCATAGTAACTGTCTTAGAACAACCTGTAAACTGCACTGGGGTCCTGGGCTGGCCAGAGCTATATATCTAAAATGTCATGACCGCCTAATAGACCAATATACTGGATTCTGAGTTTGCTTTTGATAGCTGGGAGGCACCACTGACACCTCGGGAAAAGACTGGAGTCAAACTAATCAGTTGACACTTTCTGTAAAGTTTTGAAGAGATTCTACGATTTATCGGAACTAAACTTCTAAGCAGCTAATAGATAACTCAACTCATTCCAACAACACGGGAATTTCATAATATAGCGAAATTTCAAGAATTTAAAGGAATCTCATCCAACAAGGCTAAAACCATTCTTATCAATAGGATAGTTGCTCAACATATGTATATAAGAATTACTAGGAAAATCATCCCAAAACATACTTTACACAATAGACGTAATTTAATACGCAATAATCTTTACTCGAGAATTTAAGGTTGTAAATCACTTTGGAAAGAACATCAACAATTTACTTAGGAACTGATGAAGATCATATGAATATTAGACATGGATATTAACCCAGGTGAAACTAATGAAAATTATCACGAAATTCATCCATATTCAAAAAAATTCAGGCCAAACTGGTAGGGAAATTATTGGAGGATTTTGGGGGACACAAGGGAAGGACAATTCCCTTTTTGAATTCCCACATACCTGGCTAAGAATTCCCCGAAGAAGAAGAAGA
>JACEIK010013023.1:0-28821 GCA_018107945.1 Datura stramonium | reverse complement strand
TTTACATTGTTGTCTGCATTTTTAGAGTTACAGTTTATTGACACTTGAGTAGATTTGCTAGCGTAGTCCAGTCCCTGTGGGATCGATACTTGGCTTACTTAAGCCATTTACTACTTATTCGACCAGGTGCACTTGCGTGTAGTCATCCAGACCACCGAACAGTGGTCACCTCTCCACTTTTCAATCTTCTGAATTTGGCCACGACTCACATACCATGACTCGTAATTACATCCTATGGATTGTACTGTCAATCGTGGTACCATCCACCCATACAAAATACAACATAACCATAACTCTTCACCATAACTGATTGCTACATCCTGCGAGTCGTACCATGACCCATGAGGACTCACTCTTGCACCACTGAAAATTTCACCACGACTCCTAACCACGAGTCATACCTACATGCCATGATTCATAGGACTAGTCGTGGTATGACCTCAGGCTCCCGAAGTTCATCACGACTCGAGTAACGATTCGTAGGTCCTCACCACGATTCGTACCTCGAGTTGTACCGGCGCAAAATTCCAGGTTTTCTGCAATTTTCAACTTCAACTCCCAGGTCTATTCTTAGGCCTTTCCGGGGTACTACAATATCTCCCCCTTGGAAACGTTCATCCTCAAATGTAGGAAACAAGAAGAAAATCGAAACTTAAAATTATCATATGCAAATACTGATCATTTAAGCTGAAAACTGACGGAATGACTACCCCCGAAAAGAACTACATAGATGGACTAAATTCAGACATCACATACATATATCATATCATAAAACCAACTTGCACGCATGAACGGAAAATGAAAAATTGATTAGAGTTTTAGGGCAAAAACTGATACCTCAAACTGAAACTGGGCCGGTAGGGAACAAGTGGGGGTATTTAGCCATCATATTCGCTTCAGCTTCCCTCGTAGCTCCCTCAACATGCTGATTTCTCCATAACACCTTTACTAAAGCTACTTCCATATTCCTCAGCCTTCGAACCTGATGATCTAAGATTGCAACAGGAACTTCTTCATAACTAAGGCTATCCTTCATGCCAACACTTTCAACTGGAACCACCAAGGCTAGATCTCCCATCCACTTTTTCAAGAGTGATACATGAAATATAGGATGAAATGAAGCCAACTCTGAAGGTAAGTCTAACTCATAAGCTACCTTACCCACTCGTCTCACAATTCGGTATGGGCTAATATAGCGGGGGACGAGTTTCCCTTTCTTTCAAAATATCATCACTCCCTTCATGGGATATACCTTCATAAACACCCAATCGTCGATCTCGAACTCAAGCTCCCTTTTCCTCAAATCCACATAAGACTTTTGGCGACTTTGAGCCATTTTCAGCCTTCCTCTTATTAACTGAACTTTCTCCATAGCCTCATGGACTGAATCTGGACCCACCAACGAATCCTCACCGACTTCAAACTACCAAATGGGCGATCTACACCTTCTCCCATAAAGAGCCTCAAACGGTGCCATCTTAATGCTCGAGTGATAGCTATTGTTGTAGGCAAACTCAATAAGAGGAAAATGCTCGTCCCAACTACCCTTGAAGTCAATAACACAAGCTCTCAACACGTCCTCAAGAGTCTGGATAGTCTTCTCCGCCTGACTATCTATTTGCGGATGAAATGTCGTGCTAAGCTTGACCTTGGTGCCAGTCCCTTTAGAAAAGATCTCTAGAACGGAGAGGTGAACTAAGTACCTCTATTTGATATAATGGAAAAGGGCACTCTCTGCAATCTAACCAACTCACAAATGTATAACTTAGCATAATCTTCTACTGAATCAATGGTTTTGACTTGTAGGAAATGAGCAGCCTTGGTCAACCTATCCACGACAACCCAAATGGAGTCATATTGTCTACGAGTGAGGGGTAAACCTATTACAAAGTCCATATTGATTACTTCCCATTACCAAGCAGGAATGCTTATATCTTTGAGTACACCTCCCAGTCTCTGGTGCTCGACTTTCACTTGTTGGCAATTCAGGCACTTGGCTACGAATTCTACAATATCCCTCTTCATGCCATTCCACCAGTAGATTTCCCGCAAGGCATGATACATTTTGGTGGCACCTGGATGGATAGAATATATGGACCTGTGAGCCTCATGCAACATCCGACTCCTTAAATCCCCCACGTACGCAACACATAAGCGACCCTGGTACCAAAGCACACCATCTCTCCCTTTGGAGAAGACATCTACCTTTTGATTTTGGACAGGTTCTTTCAACTTTACCAATATTTGATCTTCATCTTGATTAGCCTTCACCTCCGTTACCAAGGACGAATCTGACCCATTCTAAACTACTACCCCACCATCGGTCGAATCAACTAATATAACTCCCAACCGTGCAAGTCGATGTACCTCCTTTACCAGCTCCTTCTTGTCGTCACTCACATGTGACACACTTTCCATAGGAAGTCCACTAAGGGAATCTGCTACCACGTTGGCCTTACCCAGGTGGTAAAGGACACTCATGTCATAGTCCTTAAGTAGCTCCAACCACCTCCATTTTCGAAGATTTAGTTCCTTCTATGTGAACACATATTGTAAGCTCTTATCGTCCATGAATACATCTATATGAAACCCATATAAGTAGTGTCGCCATACCTTCAAATAAAATACCACCGACCAACTCAATGTCATGGGTTGGGTAATTTTTCTCGTGAATTTTCAGCTTTCTGGAAGCATATGCTACGAATTTCTCACATTGCGTCAATACACATCCCAGTCTGACTCTCGAAGCATCACAATATACCACAAATCCATTGGTACCCTCCTTTAAAGTCAACACCAGTGCTGAAGTAAGTCTGGCCTTCAATTCCTGGAAGCTTTTCTCACAAGCCTCCGACCATTGGAACTTCACCTTTTTTTGAGTCAATCTAGTCAGTGGAGATACAATGGATGAGAAACCTTCCACTATCCTCCGATAGTAACCCACTAAACCCAAAAAAAATCTCCTGATCTCCGAAGGGTTTACCGATCTGGGCCAGTTTTTTACCGCCTCTATTTTCTGGGAGTCCACCCTTATACCTTTGCTTGACACTACATGTCCCAAGAATGCAACTGATTTTAGCTAGAACTCATATTTGCTAAACTTTGGCGTATAGCTATTTAACCATAAGGGTCTGCAGTGCTACCCTCAGGCGTGCGGCATGATCCTCCTCGTTCCTGAAGTATATTAATATGTCATCAATGAACACGATCATGAACATGTCCAGATATGCCTCAAATACCCTGTTCATTAGATCCATAAAAGTTGCAGGGGCATTGGTTAGTCCAAATGACGTAACAATTTATTCATAATGGCCATACCGGGTTCTGAAAGCATCTTATGGGATGTCGCTCTCTCGAACCTTGAACTGGTGATACACGGACCTGAGATCTATCTTGGAGAAATATTTGGCACCCTAAAGCTAATCGAATAGGTCATCAATCCTGGGTAAAGGGTATCTATTCTTAATGGTGACATTGTTCAACTTCCTATAGTCAATACACATCCGAAGAGAACCGTCTTTCTTCGGACGAACAATATTGGGGCTCCCCATGGGGACTTACTTGGTCTGATGAACCCCTCATCCATCAAATCCTTCAACTGCTCCTTTAACTCTTTTAGCTCGGTTGGGGCCATCTAGTAGGAAGGAATTGATACAGGTTGCATGTCGGGTAAGAGATCAATCTCAAAATCAATCTCCCTCATGGGAGGAACACTAGGTAGGTCATGTAGTAATACCTCGGGATATTCACATACCACAGAGACTGACTGAATGGTCAAGGTCTCAGACGTGACATCCTTAACCCTAACCAAATGGTAAATACAACCCTTATAAATCATTTTCCAGGCCTTGAGATAAGAGATAAAGCGACCTACAGGTACCGCTGAACCACCCCTCCGTTCTAAAATCCGGTTTACCTGGAAATCGAAACTCCACCGCTCGAGTTCTACAATTAACAGAAGGATAACATGAAAATTACCCATACATGCCCAAGATGATTTCAAAATCAGTCATATAAAATTATACTAAGTTTGTGGAGGTAACCTTATGCAATACTTTAATGGGGAAACCTCGCTATGACTGAATCCCCAACCGGAGTAGATACAGAAAATGGTTCTGACAAAATTTCAAGACTGACTCGAAAGTGACTAGCAATGTAAGGTGTCACAAAAGACAGTGTAGCTCCTATATCTAACAAATCATAAGCATCAATATGAAAGAATCGCAACATACCCATAACCATATCAGGAGAAGTTTCCTGCTCCTGTCGAGAGCCAAGTGCATAAAACCAGTTCTGGCGCTGGCCGCCAGCTGAACCAGTCGAAGCACCATGCTGAGCCTGACCGTCCACTAGAACTGCGGAACTAGCTACTAAAGTGTGGGCTCCACCACCGCCTGACCTAGTTGTGGGGCAATCCCTGAGCATGTGTCTGGGTTTGCCACACCCGAAACAAGCGTCTAGGCCCACCAAACATTTCCCTGAGAGGTTCTTGCCACAGTTAGCACAAGATGGAAAAGTGCGCTCTGTGCACATGCTATTCTAACCCCTCGAACCTGAGGCCCTGCTCCTCTAATCGTCTCAAGGCTTGGATATGGTACTGGCTGAAGATGGTGCTGATGTAATGGACCAGTGCTGGGACTACTGGTGAGGCCCATCCCCTGGCCTCTGCTGGGAGAACCTGTGGCTATCTGTTCTGGCCCACTTAGCCTTTCTCTACCTTATATGAACTGCCTCCATCTGCTGGGCATAGAGGACTATCCGTGGGTAGTCCATATCCTGATGAAGCATGGTTGTTCTACAGTCCTTGTCCAGATACTGGCTACTCCCTGCACGAATCTACTCACCCGTGCCCTATGGTCCGTCACTAACTCCAGGGCATACTTTAACAGGTGAGTGAACTCAAGTGAATATTCTAGCACTATCATCTTTCCCTGTTTGAGGTTAACAAACTCGGCTAGTTTCAATTCCCTCATCTCCCAAGGGAAGAACCTGTCGAGAAAGGCCATGTGGAACTCATCCCAGCTGATAGGGCCCACACCTGCTGCCCTGCTGTCCTTCCATTGCTTGAACCAAATATAAGCGACCTCCTTCGGCTGATAAGAGGCCAAGTCCACGCACTCCTCATTCGTTACCCCCATCACCTAAGTGACATTCAAGATCCCTACAATAAACTTGTGTGGATCCTCGTCCACCTTTTCCCCTATGAACTTGGGAGGCTTCATCCTTAAAAAGTCCCTGATCCGGGCTACCAATGCATTACCATTCTGTGGAACATGCGCAACAGCCTGATGATTGACCTGAGCGGTCAAGGCCTGCACCAACATTTGAATAGCCTCCCGAATCTCGGCGTACGCAGCTGGCTCTGGTGCCTGGGGCTCCTGAACAGGTGGGGCTTGCTGACGCCCATTATCATGGCCACACTCGTGGCCTTCATCATTTCTATTCCTCCTTCCTTTATCCTTCTGGGAGCCATAATTTTCCCCAATCACGAATAGCACGAATTACAAGGATGGATAGATTTTCACCGCACGACATAGATCATGAAAGAAGGGAACATTTCCTAAAACATTTAGTAGCCTTTTCGTCATAGGGGTGGCACGCTTCACACCCATGAAAAAGACTCTACCTGTCATGGATTTAAGACTCCTTAGGACACATCTGAACCTATGGCTCTGATACCAAGTTTGTCACCACCCGAGAGTACACCCGGATCGAATATATTCAACAAGGAGCCTCGAGAGACCCCAAGTCAACCCATGGAATGAGCAAATAAATAATTCATTCACCTAAGGCAGAAAGCTTAGCTTAATAATAATGAACTAACTGAAAATCATGACATGAGATATAATCAACAACAATACATGATCCAAACATAAATGGTTGAATATTATAAATAAGTCTAAAAGCCTCTAATCATAACAGACGGGTTGAAGGGACAAAGCCCCAAATAACCCCGACATTTATAAAAACAAAAAAATATAGAAATGATCCAAACATGAAGCCCTCGAATCTTGAGGACTCACCACAGAAAGCTGAGGGTGGAACCGAGAGCAAGCTAGGAACGATGCTAACTTGCAAACCAGATCCTGAAAATATGTGGGTCAGTACTGGGAGGGTAATGAGTATGTAAGGTATGCAAAAATATACTTAAAAACATAAAATTTTATAGGAGTGCGGACATCATGATCATAAGACTGAAATCGTAAGTATATCGTAAGGCTCAAGATCTCCAAAATATTCGTCAACCTGTCATAGTCATAACATATGAGAAAAAAACCATTTCATAAGACATAACTTGAGCCAATAGAACATAATAATACATGTATTAAAACCATGAGCAATAATGGGAGATTTCTACAACCGACATACCTCATATGAGCACATATGGAGCCCGACCTGTAAACCTAGTCAGGAGGTCGTTCATACCTTTCCAAGGGTATGAACCATGAAAGGCGTGATATCACTCGTGAAGGCCCAGTAGGGCATAAGGGATAGTCAGTGAGGAGGTCCCAAGCATAACTTTCAGTGGCATGTAGTTCTACGATTTGGGGCGTAACCTAGGCCCCAAACCTACTTAGTGTTAAGTAATACTCCAAAAATATGCAACGTGCACATTGAAATTCATACATGACATGCATGGCTAGTTAAATCATGAGAATCATATCATGCTTGAGAATCGTAATACTAGCCATGGAATTGGGCCCGTGAATCGGCTAAAATCATACTTCCTAAATCACAAGCGACATGTGGGCATTGCCCATAATTTCAATCATGCTTGAAATGCTTAAATTTATGGGAAAATGATCATAATAACATGAGTAGTTGAAGACATGCTTAAAATTCAAAAATTCGTATTACGCTTTAGAAATCATCATGACCATGAACTTTACCAAAAATTTCTCATGATTGGGCATCTATACTTTTAGGGGGCATAAATCATAAAAAAATATTGAATAAAGTAAAATCAACCAAAATAAATTCGAATAGCCTACATTATGTTAGGGGTGCAGATCAATTTTGTGAAAGTGGTCACCATGCAAATGAAAAGAAAGGCTAGGCAGCCGGCTCTCTCCTGCCTTTTCCAATGCGGATTAGCCAATTATGTGCTATAGCGAGGGTCCGTATTCTGTTGATGACCGTGTTAGCTCCACTACTGGAGTTATTGATATAGATAAAAAGTGGGATGCAAATGCTCCGACAAGCAAAAAAAGGAGAATGCAATCCTAGGATTACCTTGGGGATTCCATAGAACATGATATTGAAAGTTCCCTATCGGCACAAGACCTCAATGAGCCTACTCCCAAAATGTCAGGACATGCTTTCAAGGAGGTGCCATCTTCGAGGTCTTCACCACCACCTCCATCCTCCAAACCTAGTCGACTCCAAAAGTTGGCCGGCATGACCGACTCCTATGATAATCAACTTGTAAAGATGGCCAAAAATCTAGTAGCCCTGATCTAGAGATCGGTCAAAACGCGATTAAGGATGTATTCACAACTTAAACAAGTTGTTCTCCATATTAGACGTGGTTGAGGGAGCAGTGGCATCTCTCCGGGATGATATGAGAAGTTGAAGGGCAAGGCTCCTATGTACAGTACTGATCTGAGCTTCATGGATGAAGCTATGGTAGCTCCACACGACACGCGGTGCCTAGTTGATGAGTTGCTTGGACATTTGGGGGAAGATGTGGAGGCTAAGCAAGTAGAAGAAGAAGAAGTCTCTCTGAGGTTGTAGAATGTGCTATTAAAGTCCTTGGGCACGGCTCACTCTTCCACGGGCGGCGTAGGCTCTAGTACTGATGCAGCGCCACTAAATGATGATGAAGTGTAGCTGGCTCAGGGAGTTCTTTCCCTCTTTTATTCTTTATTCGCAACATTAGGGACAATGTTTAAATTTTACTTGGAGTGAGCAATGCTCTTTTGGTTGTTACTATTATTGCCCTTGTCGGGCTTGTTTTGCTTGTTTGATATTCTAGAAATTATGTTTTTATTTGAATGATTGTTTGAGTTGAATGAATGAATGTCCTTGCAAGTCTTGTTTGAATTAATTTAAATTGTTTACCCTTGCTGGGCTAATTTTTTGTTTTGACAATGTAAGTTTCCATTAATGGGTTGGTTTTACATGCCAATTGTTCTACAACCGGTGCATTGAAATAACCTTATAGATAGTAGAGTGAATAAGACTTTGAGGATTTTCTTCACACTACGGTTCTTTCTCAAGGAACAAATTTTTCTTATCTTATTTTTGTGTAAAACGGGGTGGCATTTTCCTATGATGGATTGAGAAAAGACTTTCTTAAGGGGAATGCCAAGTTTTAGTTTGTCAATTATGTCCTTTTTGCACTTATTTTGAGCGGCACCGCCAAAATTTTTTACTTGCCATAAGAAAGATGATTTTTAAGATAAAAATGAACAAATGAATTTGGAAAAGAGAATTCCCTTTTCATGATGTACATATTCCTTGTTTGACTTCTTGATTCACAAGACGAGTGTGCAAAACTCAAAATAACTTGTCAAAAGTCATGCCTTTTAATTGATCTTGTGAATAGCTGAAACTCCTTAGAGTGTGATGCCTTGTGTGGTCAAGTTTTTTCTTGATTCTTGTGTATGCACACAGTCTAGAACTTTCCCTGAATATGATTATAGGCGCAATCCTAGATGTAGATGATCTTGGAAAATGACCTTAGGCCCTTTTTGAATAGTTACATCATAGAAAAATAAGGCCTTCCTTTAACATTGGTCCTAGATAACTAATTTTTGAGCCTTAAGTCTTTTTCTTGGAAATGATATTACTAGTCTTAAACCCTTTTGAATCCTCTACTTTGGCACGGAATTTTCTAGTGATGAAAAAAATGGGGGCTTAGAGCTCAAGATTTGAGAGAGTATAAGAAAATGAAATGTGATGCAGGCAAAAGCCTAAGTTTGGGGGTGTACACAAAAGAAAATAAAAGAGGAATGAGCTTCAATCTGAGGCAGCACTAACTGCTTAATGTAAAATAAAAAACAAATTTTCTGGTTTGGAAAAAATTTATGGTGATATCTACTGTATAAAGGAGGCTTGACGTAGAAATATTAGGTGCTAAAAGGGTGGCTCTTTTGGGAAAATTTTTATAGTGAAAAGGGAGAGATAAGGTCGAAGTTGAATCCTTGAGTTAAGTTGGAGGTTTAATTGGGTAACAAAAGAATTGGGGAAGTTCTAGTCACTTGAACTAAATGATGTCCTACCCATACCCCTAGTCGTTATTATGATCCGCAAGTCCTTAGTGATTCCATGTTAGGTGACTCTACATTAGTGGCAAATTATATGAAGGGCAAGTCTATGGTTATATGTGGCTACACTTGAATGTCTTTGAGAGAGTGAGCATTTTTGCATCATGTAATGATCCCTATTTTTGTGAGTTGCATAATTGTGAGTAGGATTCTCTCTTTTGGCGAGTGGCATTACATTCTTGGAGTGAATGTTAAAATTATGATTTAAATTGAGAGGTATGAATGTGACAAGTTATGAAGTGAACTTCTACGCAAATCTGAAATGTTGATTGTTAATGCCTTGATATGCTTGTTGATCTTGATTAGAATAAAAATGTCCCCTCTTTTGAATTCAAAGAATGATGATGATAGGTGTCGAGTACTTGTGGTTGTTCCAATTGAAGTTTGTGCACTTGTTTGAGTCTTTTTAATTCTTGAGTCTGTGTGTTATTTTGGGGTTGTCTTGTGTCTTAATGGTCTTGTGTGTAGCTCTCATGATGTGATATGCTTAAGTCAATCTACATGTGAGTGAATTCTTTTCTTGTGGAGAAGCAATGGTTCAAGTTTTGGGGTTCAATGAGTTGGCAATTTACCAACTCATTTGGCTTGTAAGCATGAGCAATTGCTTTAATTCATACAATTTAGGAAGGTTTTATGCCTTTTATCTTCTTTTTTGTAGGTATTTAACTTAGAAAAAGAAAATGGAAGAATTGAACTTAAAGCAACATGCTGGAAGGAAAAGGACATGTGTGTTGCATATGGGCACCAGCAAAATGAAGGTACCGAGCAGATGATTCAGGAGATTTAGTGAACAAGACCTGTGAGCCGCAGACTGGCATCTATGGACTGCATATGCCACACGGATGATATGCAGGGGACACTACCTAACCCTTAAAAGTGACATGCATGTCGTAGATTGGCATCTGCAAAATGCAGGTGCCACGCAAGTGACCCGCGTCGTTTGTTGAATGGAAAAATTGTCCAGAAATCCACAAGTGTACCTGAAAAGCTTCCAAAAGGCATTTTTGGATAGTTGTGGAAAAGAAATTTCAGAGATTTAACCCTAATTGTACATATCATGAAATAACATTGAATAGAGATTACATCATAGAGATTACATCATAGAGATATAAAGAGTACATTTTTGCTTTCTTCTTTACTGGGATAACCACCATTGTTGCAGACCTTGATCTTTAATTGAGATTTGATTACTTAATATAATGAGTTTAGAAAAATTCCTTATGGGTATAGTTTCTCTTTCTTTGACTATGAGTGGCTAATTTCTTGCTAGGGGTGTGTGTGCATGATGGGTGTCTAGACTTGATTTGGTGTTGATTATTTTTTCTTAAAATTGATTAGCAAGCATGGATCTATTGTTTTCTTTAAGTTTAAATTCAATAATTAATGGTTTCAAACATTGATTTAGTTTTCTAACCTTGCTTTTTGCTTTAAAAGGGGAAGTAAGATTGGGTAAGGATTCATTTTTGAGGAATTAAAGTGATGGATATATGGGTTGGAGCTAGAGTAGTCAAAAACCCAAATTCATACTCCATTAAAGGGTTAGAGCTATATATGGGTAAATGTTTAGTGATTGTTACTTTGGTGTTTGAGAAAACACAATGTAGCGGTCACGCCCCGCCTTGGGGGGTATGACTGGCACCTGGTGCCCTAGTAGGACCTGGACTGCTAACTGGTGAGCCTAGGCACATCTGGTGCCTGGCTAGCTCNGTGGGATCGATCCCAACCTCTTAGTTGGGTTCTTTATTAGCAACATCCACTTCATACTTCAGTAGGAGGTTTGGTTTGAGCGTTATCATTATAGACTCTCCCACTAGTCAGTACAGTCTCAGTTAGCTCATCTTAGAACAGTTTCAGATTACTCAATTCAGTACAATAGTTCAGATCAGTATCTCAGATTAAGTGCATGTCTTTAACCATCAGACAGGGTCATTTTGACCATCTCCGTATATTTCAATCTATTCAGTTTTACCATTTAAATTGGTCTTTGCGTGTCATTACATTTCAGTTATTTTATTATCCAAATTATGTTTCTTCCTACTTACTCAGTACATTCAAAGTACTGACGCATACCTTCTATGTTGTATTGTTTTATGATACAACTGTAGGTTCTCAGTCTCAGCACTGTTAGTAGATCTCATCCAGGAGTTTTCGGCTGCACTAGTGGTGAGTCCTCTTATTTCAAGGATGATATTTATTTTCCTTCAATTATTTTTCTTTACTTTAGACTTAGAGTTAGTTGGGGCTTGACCCAGCAACTCATTAGATAGATGGCGTTCAGACACAGATACAGATTTTCAGTTTTGTTTTCAGTTGTATAAAGCTTTATGATATAGTTATTCTTCATAAATGATTTTTATTATTTTTAAAGATTCCAATATGATATTAGTCATATTACCAGAGTCATGATAGACCATGGGTTGACTTGGGGTTACTTGTGACTCCAAGTACCGTGTCTCGTCCAGGGTATAGACTCGGGTCGTGACACTGCATTTGTAGATTTCTTCTTTCAGCTACAATGCTTTGGAAGGTGGGAAGAATCTTTCAATAAAGGCACTTTTAAGCTCCCCCCCCCAAGTAGTGATAGAATCATTTGGCAATTCAGCCAACCACAACATTATCTCGCTCCCTAGTAAAAAGGGAAATAACCTCAGCCTGATTGCATCCTGACTAAATCCCGATTGTTTGTATGCTTTGCAAATACCTATGAAATTTATCAAGTGAGTATGTGCATCATCAGTTGCATGACCGCAAATACCCCTTTCATATTGAGCAGTTGGATCATTGCGCTGGTAATGTCAAACATTTCCCCAGCAGGCAAAGGAGGAGGGACAATAGGTCCAACAGCACCAGCCTCATCAATATCAACATCATCATCATCATTAAAGTACCGATGCCTCTGCTGGTCTGGACCTCTATTCCTTCTAGCTCGCGCAGCTTTGGCTGTTTGGCATTACTCTTCAGCGAGCCTCGCTGCCTCTCTATCTCTTACTCAAGCTTGTTCCTCAGCCAACATTCGGGTTGTTGTTTCATCCACTGTTTCTTGTCCATGAACATTGTCCATGTCCTTAAGTTCAACAGTGTTCGCTCAAGTTCATGGTCAATTGCAACCAGGGATTTTCCTCCGCTCCTAGTACTGGGCAAACACTAACTTGAGAACTATGAAAAAGCAAAAACAACAAAGAAAACAATAAGAAGGAAATAAGGACAAACAGCAAAGCAAACACAATTAACAAAAGCCTAAGCCGTATTTCCCAGCAATGGCACCAAAATTTGATGTCACCTAAATTACACCTCGTAATGAGATATAAAGCGGTCGATGTCAAATATAGAACACAACCAGGGTTCGGATCGAATCCCACAAGGAATATAACGAGAACTTTAGTTAATCTGTTTAGATACTACTATTGGCTTACTTATTTCCTGGGGGGAAATTGTAACACAAAATAATGAAAAGCATTAGAGAACAATGAGTAGATTCTTGATTAAATTCGATCGTATTGAAAAAGTGAATTGGCTAGGATTGTGTTCCCCATGATTTCATAACCACAAGGCATTTTATACTAGTGATCTATTCCGGTGCTTAGCATAAAATATTTATAAGTTAACATCACCTAAATGGTTGGTCCCCTATTTAGATGATTATCACCTTGCAACTTGATCCGTATACGGATATATACTTAATTAACCCTTACCCTTAATATCGGATTAGCTATTACCGGACAACGTCAAGTTATTACATGAGGGTTGATAGCCTCAAATCTCCATTGTTAATCCCTTTTCCCATTTACTATCCCCTTGATTCTATGAGTAAGAATAAGACGAATTCCAACATTTGCAATCATTAAGAAGCAATTAAAATGAAGGGAAGAACAATACAAGCATAAACCCCATTCAATATTCATTAAGTATTTTTACCTAAGTTTGTTAATTTGTCATGATTCCCACAATCCTAGTTATGGGTTTAGCTACTCATGCTTGAAGAATCACAATTATAAATTAGAGAAAAAATCATAATTGTAGCTTACAAATATTTGCAGAAGGAACCCCATGTATCGAATAAATCAACAAGAACCAAAGAACAATACTCCAATGTTGTTTGGATCCTCAAAATCAAGAACAAAAATTATAAAACTTGTTTCTTGAACCTCGATGTTAATCAACAACTTTAAAAATGTATTCAAAACATCATATATTAAGCAAACTCATAAATAAACCTACATAAAGTATTTAGAGACTTAAATAGAATCCTTTCCTAAATAAAAACAGAATACAGGTCGGCAGTGGCAACGAGTCTGGTAATGACTCATTAGATCTCCTAAAGAGTTGTGGCATGTATAAACTACTCGTGCTCAGCATAATGTTCCTTTTGGACAATGGGCCACCTAACAACTCGTTAGGTCACTGCACGAGTCATTAAGTCCTTGGTGACTTAAGCTCTTTGAAATTCTAGTGTTGAGGATGACTTCACCTATCTCTTCACGACGAGTCGTCAAGCCTCGCGAAGACTCGTTGAGTCTTCCGTTGTGTCCCTAAGTATTTGTCATCATTTTTTCCTCCCAGTCCTCATGACCCTCATGAAGACTCGTTGGCGAACGTAACAAGTTGTTCCTTCAACTTGTGGTCACCACGGGTTGGTTTCACTTTAAACATGTCTTCTTCCAACGACTCCAAGAACGAGGCATCCAATGACATGACAACTCGTTACCTGGTTGTCAGTCCATACTACTTAGCCCAATTTTAGCCTTATTTTGCCCATTTCACTATCTGAACCTATTTTCCTGCAACACTCACCAAAAACACATTATATCTATATAAACATACCCTAAATTTGCATTTTTTCTTAGTTATAAGCGTCAAAAGTGTCGTTAAATCATGGCAAATTAGTGCCGATGCAGGGATTCTCTAGCATGGTCACCTAATTTTATGTATATATGTTTTAGAGTACTTAGAGTCTAAAAGAGATTCCAAAACTCCTAATTCTTATGCTATTGGCAAGTCACCGAATTAGCGAGTTTAAGTTAAGTAACATTGATACTAAATATCTATAATTGAGTTTAATTACTCTAAGTCGAGTCAATTTTGTTTAAGATTTATAAAATGAATCTTATTCATATGGAGTCCAAGTATTCCAAAGTTGGGTCTAAGTATCAAGAGTTGGTTCTACGAACCCGTAAGCTAGCTCTTATGCCATGTTCCTCGAGTCTCATATTCATGTTAAGCTTTCAAGTCAAGTTATGTTTTATGTCCCCTCCTGTCAGTTGCTAGGGGTATATTTTTAGTTGGTCCTCTGAGTTAGACCTATTATCTGAGCCAGTTACTTTGCATTGAGTCAGTTACTTTGCATTGTTCAGTTGGTCCTCCAAGTTGGACCTGTTATCTGAGTCAGATACATATTGTATTTTTCAGCTACTAGTCTTAGTATTAGTTTGCTCATTTGCATGATTTCCATTGTTTACTGGACGCTCTCTCTACTATAAGTATCAGATGGCTGATTGTGCAATGCCATGGGAGCGATATCGCACGCCTTCTCTGGTCTGAGTATCAAATGGCAGAATGTGTGACAAAGTATGTATGAAAATCCTGGTCCAAGTATTAAGTCAGTCGTAAAGTCCTGGGCATGTATCAGGCAACTCTTAAAGTCTTGGTCCATGTATCAGGCAGCCATACTTAAATCCTGATCCAAGTAAAATAGCCACCCAGTTGATTCTCATAAACTTCGGTCCTAGTATCAAAAGTGTTGGCATATGAGTCAGTCATATTATGTTCATGTACAAAGTCTGCATATAGGGTAGTCAATTACAAAGTTACAGATTATCTCTCTACTCTACCTTATGAGTTATGTTCAGCTGTTCTTTGCCATTGTTTATGTTGATAGGTTCTAGATTATCAGGTTGTAGCTATTCCCTTCTCTGGTTCAGTTTATCTTTGGCATTAATTATTTACAACTTGTAGTCTAACGTACCAGTGCATTTCTTTGTACGGATTCAATAGGATCTCAAATCCAGCGCAAAGTTGTTATGCTCCCCTCTTTTAAGAGCCTATGGTTGGTTTGTTCATTCTGAGTTTTTTTGTACAGATGGGTAGGACGGGGCCTTGTCCCGTGCATTAAGTATTGTTTTACTCTTTTAGAGGCTTTTGTGGACTAGCTCAGTTCCAGTGTCTTTTTTGGCCTAGCTGTCTTTCCATAGTTCTTTTTAGATGTTATTGTGGCCTCGTTGTCATTCTATCTTGTCATGTTTGCTAAGACCTGGTTGGTCCATTTATATGTATAGTTGACGGTGAAAGGTGGCCCAAATGGCCTAAGGGTTGTAATTAGAACACTATATAGCTAGTTTCTTGATCTCTTTAGAATAGAGTGTCAGTCACGCCCTACCCTAGTTTTGTGGTGTGATCGACTTGGTATCAGAGTGAAGTCATATCCCAGGGAGTCCACAAAGCCTTGTCTAGTAGCGTCTTGCTTATGGGTATGTTGTGCACCATACTTATAATCAGGAGGCTATTGAGCATTTAGGAGTTGTTTCACTTCTTTTACTAATAGTTCGTTCTATAGAGCGAGGTCATAAGTATTATGATATCTATGTCATGATATTATTTCAGATTATTCCTGTGACGAGGAAAATGTCTACGCAGTTGATTGGCACAACTGCAGGAGAGAGTACTAGTCACCCTCTAGTGGATCAAGGGGTTAGATTAGAGGCTTAAAGCAAGTCCCCTACCCCAAATGTTATAGTTCCCACACGGCGAGTAGTGGCGAGATAGACCCACTGACTCCTCCGGCCTGGCGGTACACCGAGGTGATAGGTGGCCGAACCCTCACTTTGTGGAACCTCCGGTTCTTCGGAAGGATAGGGCCTTGAGGAGCCATTCGGCTTATGGCTCATATTGTTTCACAGACAAGAGCAACAATTGAGTCGATGGAGAGGATATAGAAGGCCGGGGGCATAGAGGTCAGGAAACTGAGAGTTCTATAGTCGGTGAGTTCTTGAGTTTGACACCTCTAGTATATGCCAAATCAGACCCGAGTGAGGATCCTCAAGACTTCATTGATCAGACCTATAGAGTGTTGAAGGTCATGCAGGCGACAGTGACAGATGGGGTAGAATTGTCCACATTTAGACTACTAGGATGTGGCTATTTTGTGGTATGAGGCTTGTGCTTGATCCAGAGGAGCTAATGCACAGGCAGCTAAGTGGGAAGAGTTCTCTAAGGCCTTTATGCGCCAGTATCTGCCCCGAGAGCTTTGACAGGCTTTAGCTGAGCAATTTTTACACTTGAATCAGGGCAGTATGAGTGTACAAGAGTATTGATCTTCGGTTTAATTCCTTAGCCCGGTGTGCTCCACACCTGGTTCAGATGATGGAGGATAGAGTTCATCGGTTCATGTTAGGGCTAAGACGTTATATAGCTTGTGATTTCTTTGGAGTATCTACCCAAAAGCACATGGATATTACACAGATCCATGCTTTTGCTCAAAGGTTCAAGGATTTGGCTCTCTCGATTTTTGATACCCGTAGGGGACAAGAGTAGAGGAAGAGGGTTAGAACTGCGAGGTCTTATAGAGATTCTAGAAGAGACTCCAGGGTTCAATCGCCCAGATATCCGGCTCGACCTATGGAGAGTGCTCCACCTCAGTCTCGAGGGCCGGGGAGAGACTAGAGTCTAGCTCCATCTAGTTCCTGACATCAAGAGAGACCTCCAGTACCCATCTTTGCTTAGTGCTATGAAAAACATCCAGGACAGTGTCGTTTGGATCAGGCTGTATAACATCAGTGTGGACAACCTTGCCATTTTATGCAATAGTGTTTGCTGGGGACTAGAGGTGGTACCACATATCCAACATGTTCAGCAGTAACATCATCACCCTCAATTCGAACTCCCATTCCCAGTTCTTAGCCTGTAGCAGGTCGTGGTAAGGGTAAGAGGGGAGAAGCTTCTGGTTCAGGGGAAGTGCAGAATTACTTTTATTCTCTAGGTGATCGCCGGGACCAAGAGTCATCGCCTAATGTTCTTACAAGTACTTTGATTATATTCTCATGTATTTTTTATTCTTTGACTAATCCTGGCTCTACTTTTTCATATGTTACTCCTTTGATAGCGAGTCAATTTGAGATAGCTCATAAATTGTTAGCTAAGTTGTTTGTTGTATCTACGCTAATTGGCGAATTTTTATTTGTTGAAAGAGTGTACCATGGTTGTACTATCCAAGTATGTGATTGGTCTACATTAGTTGATCTAATTTAACTTTGGATGGTTGATTTTGATGTTATTATGGGCAGGGATTGGTCAGCGGCATGTTATGCTAATGTTGATTGTCAAGCAAAGATTGTCAAATTCCATTTTCAGGACGAGCCAGTCCTGGAATGGAAGGGTAATGCCGCAACGCCTAAAAGTAAGTTTATTTCATACCTTAAGGCCCAAAAGGTGGTATCCAAAGCCTTTATTTCTCACTTAGTCCGAATCAGAGACTTGGCCAGCGAGCTGGTGACTTTCCAGTCAGTCCTCGTGGTAAATGAGTTTCCAGCAGTCTTCCTAGAGGACTTGCCTAGAGTTCCTCCTAAAAGGGAGATAGACTTTTCCATTGATCTACTTCCAAGAACTCAACCCATATCGATCCTTCCTTATAGAATGGCTACAGTAGAGCTAAGGAAATTGAAGGAGCAGTTGAGAGATCTGCTTGAGAAAGGATTCATCCAACCTAGTGTATCGCCTTGGGGTGCACCAGTTCTCTATGTGCGAAAGAAAGATGGATTGATAAGAATGTGTGTTGACTATAGGAAGCTGAATAAGGTTACGATTAAGAACATGTACGCACTTCCTAGGATTGACGACATGTTTGATTAGTTACAAGGTGACAGATGCTTCTCAAATATTGATTTGAGATCCAGGTACCATCAGTTACGGGTTAGGGAAGTTGATATCCCTAAGACTGCCTTCAGAACAAGATATGGACATTATGAGGTCTTAGTGATTTCATTTTGTCTTACTAATGCCCCAGTAGCTTTTATGGACATGATAAATAGGGTGTTGAGGCCCTCCCTTGATGTATTTGTGATTGTCTTTATTGATGATCTCCTGATTTAGTCACGATGAGAGGTTGAGCATGCAGATCACCTGAGAGCTGCGTTACAGACTCTCCAAAAGCACAGTTGTATGCTAAAGTCTCTAAGTGTGAACTTTGGCTAACATCTCGGGCTTTCCTTGGTCATGTAAATACAGCTAAAGGTATAAGAGTATGTAGTCAGAGGCAGTAAAGAGTTGGCCCAGACCCTTGAATCCTACAGAGGTTCATAGTTTTTTGGGTTTGGCGGGTTACTATCGCAGCTTTGTAGAAGGTTTTTCTACTATCTCAGTGCCATTGCAAAGTTGACTCATAAAGAAGCTAAGTTTATGTGGTCAAAGGCGTGTGAGCACAGTTTTCAGGAGTTGAAAGATAGGTTGACCTTAGCACCTGTCTTGGCTTTTCCAGAAGGTACAGAGAGTTATGAGGTTTATTGTGATTCTCCAAGATTGTCTTAGGCGGTGTTTTGATGCAACACAGCCAAGTTATTGCCTATTCTTTGAGGCAGCTGAGGAAGCACGAGCAGAATTACCCTACCCATGATCTAGAGTTGGCAGCGGTAGTGTTCACCCTAAAGATCTACCATCAATACCTATATGGGGTACATGTTAACATTTTTATAGATCATAAAAGCCTTTAATACCTCTTCCAGCATAAGGAGTTGAATTTACACTAGAGATGGTAGCTAGAATTGTTGAAAGACTGATGTTAGCATTTTGTACCATCCTGGCTAAGCTAACGTTGTGCCTGATGCATTAAGCTGCAAGTCTATGGGAAGCTTGAGTAATATAGTAGCTGACAGAGTTCAAATGGTGAAGACTATATAGTAGTTAGCTAATCTGCACATTCAATTTCTAGATACTGAAGATGGAGGTGTAGTAGTTCAGAACACTGCAGAATCCTCCCTGGTGTCGTAAGTCAAGCAACGACAATGTAATACCCCAAAAGTGAGTAAGACTAGGCTTGGGATTTGAAATGGAAACAATAGAAAAATCTGAGATTTTGACTCAGGACGACTAATGTTACGAGTCGTAGGAAGGACCTACGACCCGTAGGAACCACCTGTGGTTAGCAGTTATGTGGGAAGGAGTTGGTAACAATGGGCCGTGTAACGACTCGTTGGTTAAAGGTATGGCTCATAGGTAGGAGTCATGGTTTGGTTCTAGAATGGTCGGGAGGGAAGGTAAGACTCGTGGTACAACCCGTGGTAGGGAACCACGAATCGTTACTTCCACTTGTAGGAAGGAGCAGGGGATTTCTCCCAGTTGTTTTAATGGATGGATTCCACAACTCACTTGATGAAGGTACAAGTCATGGTGTGACACGTGGAAAATTTCAGAACCCGGGATTTCATCAGAGGTTGTAACGAGAGGAAACCACGACCTGTAGGATTGAGGTACGGTCTGTAGGACGAGTCGTGGTACTAACAGTGTGTAGTTTTTCAGCATTTTAATTGGGTTAATTTCGTAATTCCTAAGTTCCTAAGCTCTAAACTACGTCATTTTAAGCTGAGAATAGGGGAGTTTTAAGGGGTTTAATCTATTCTAAACTATTCCCTCCCCATGCATGCAAACTAGAGGATTTCTTAAGAAAGATCAAGCTTAGAACTCCCCAATTTCTTCTCCAATTCCTTTGGGCTTTCAAGGGAGAGTGTAAGATTAGATTTCCCAGGTATGTAGGGTTTTGAATAAGAATCCCTCTTCACTCTCATGCACAATTTCCCCCTATGTTCATGAATTTGATCATTAAAGTAAATTTGATGATCTCATGGGGTTTTAATCCCAATTTCACGGAATTCTCTTTGATTTGATCATGAATCAATTCCCTTTATGTTCAAGTGTTGTTTTAAGATCTATTGGCAGATTTTATATTTAAATTGATTATAATTTTTATGATTTCAAGTCCAAGATAATCCAGCCCAATTATGCAAAGTCTCATGAAAAGCCAAGTTATGATTTTATTATGATTTTGATCTCCCTAAGATTAAATTATGATTTATGATTTATGATATGATTTCTACTCAAGTATGCTTCATGGATTTATGAATGTCAAGTATATGATTTTTCACAAATATGCATGTTCTTCATGATTTATGAATTTATGACTTTTGGCCGACTCACGGGCCTTATTTATGGCTAATTATGTATATCAAGTATGATCAAGTACGTTATAATTTGATGGCAATGAACTTCATGAATGATTCCACAATTACAATACGAGCCTCATGTGCATGTTTTTTGGGAGTAGTGTCTAGCACCGAGTAGACTCGACGTTTAGGTAAACCCCGTGGTCTCAGAACTACGTGCCCTTGTAGGTATATGTATTCATGGATTTCCCCCTTTTGATATCACATTATGCACGTCCCTTGCCTAGAAAGCCTGGGATGGGTCTTCCCACTTGAGTGAGAGAGTTGGGGCATCATCTAAGCTCTATCATGATGGTGTCGATTAAGACGAGTTCTCCCATTATTCCTCATGATTTATGCATTTTTATGTTTATGTTACCTTGGATCAAGTTATGTTTTATAAGGTTTCTCATATGAGTATGCTTATAACTAGATTATGAATGGTTTGAAAACCTTAAGCCCTTATATTTATATTATGATATTTATTTCATGTTCATGCTCTCCTACTCTTATGAACTTTTATATAGTTTAACTGTCTGTTTTTACTTACCTTGCATACTCAGTACATTTCAAGTAATGACCGTACTCTATGCTATATCGTTTCATGATACATGTCCGAGGAATCAGTCTCAAATGCATCATTAGTGTTGCTTTCCCTTTAGGCCTGTTTAGCTAGTGTTGGTGAGTCCTCATCATTCAAGGACATTCAGTTGATCATTGTTAGTTGATCATTGTTATGTTATTTCTGTTTCAGACTTTGTCGAGCTAGTTGGGGATGTTATCCCATCAGCTCATCAGTTATGTTAGAGGATTTTCAGACAATATATAGAAAAAGTCAGCTTGTCATTGTTGACCTTGTTTTAGATTGATACGTATGCAGACTTCTTCTTAAGCATGTTTTAATATATCAGTTTCCTCTTGTTGTATGCTCTTAGCCGCTATGTTCATGCCATGGGTCGACTTGGAGCCTCTCGAGGTTCCTTGTCCCGTGTCTCTATCCGAGCCTATATTCAGGTCGTGACAAACTTGGTATCAGAGCATTAGGTTTTGAAGTGTCCTAGGGTGTCTGAAAGTCGTATTAAGTAGAGTCTTTTTCATGGGTGTGAAGCGCTCCACACTTATAATGAAGAGGCTCGATATGTTTTAGGAAAATTTCCCTTCTTTTATGATCTATGTCATGCGATGAAATGTCTCTCTATCCTTCTATCTCCTGCTATACATATTTGCAAAATCATGCCTCCTTGCTGAGTTAAAGGAAGAGTAAATGGAAATAGCCATGAGAATGGTAACGGAGATGGGCACTAGCAGGCCCTACCGGCCCCAAGGATCATGTGTCCGAGCAAGTTGCCCATGAAAAGTTTAGGGCAGCCATCTAGATGTTGGCTCAGGCATTGACCGCCTAGGTCAACCAGCAAGCATGTAGCGCATGTTCCCTCGAATGGGAATGCGGCAGCGGCAAGAGTCAGGGACTTTCTTAGGATGAACCCTCCAGTGTTCCTCGGACCGAAGGTGGACAAGGATCCACACGAGTTTATTGATGAGATCTAGAAAATTACCTAGATTATGGGAGTGATTGAGGAGGAGTGTGCAAACCTAGTCTCTTATCAGTTTAAAGGGGTTGCACATATTTGGTTCAGACAGTGGAAAGATAGCAGAGTAGTTGGAGCATGTCCCATTGATTAGGATGAGTTCCTCACCACATTCCTGGATCGGTTCTTTTCCCGTGAGATGAGAGAGATCAAGGCAGCTGAGTTTTTGAACCTGAGGCAGAATAATATGACAGTCTAGGAGTATACTTTAGAGTTCACCTGCTTGTCGAAATATGCACCAGAGCTGGTGGCTAATCAGAGAGCTCGGGTGAGAAGGTTTGTGCATGGAGTAACGAACCACCTGGTCAAGGATTGTAGGACCGCTATGCTTCATCAGGACATCAACTTCCCTTGATTGATTTTGTATGCCCAGCAGATGGAGGCAGCACATTTGAAGGAAATGGAGACCAAGAGGGCCAGGAAAAATAGTTTTGGGTTCTCCCAACAGAGGTCAGAAGGCATACATCATCAGTAGTCCTATCAAATGTCATTAGCTCCATCTCCACATCGGCCAATGCTCCATCTAGACCGCGAGGTGACCAGAGGAGCAGAGCATCAAGTTCAAGGGGACAGAGGAGCATGCAGGTAGAGTGTACCTTTCTGATCTGTGGGAGGTGTGGTAAGAATCACATAGGGGAGTGCTTGATTTGATCAGATATTTTCTTTGGGTGTGGTAGATCCGGGCACAAGCGTCGGGAGTGTCCATTTTCTAGGCAGGGTGATAGTAGGGGCTATACTCAGGCTACCAGTTCATTATAAGCACTAACACACCCAGCTCAGTAGGGTGCATCCACCAATGAAGGTGGTGGTCATCACTAGAACAAGTTTTATGCCCTTGCATCTCATCAGGAGCAGAAGACTTCACCAGATGTGGTCACTGGTATGTTACGAGTATTCCACTTTGATGTATATGCATTGTTAGACCTAGGGGCTACCTTGTCTTTTGTGACACACTATGTTGCTAATAGTTTCGGAGTCAGTTTCGAAATTCTATTAGAACCCTTCTCAGTCTCTACTCCAATTGGTGATTTGGTTATAATCTGACGGGTGGACAGAAATTGCCCTGTCATAGTGCTTCAAAAAGTCACCTCTATAGATTTAGTAGAGCTAGTCATGACAAACTTTGATATTCTCGTTGGCATGTATTGGCAACATGCATGTTATGCCTTAGTAAATTATAGAACCCGTGCGGTAGAGTTTTGATTTTCGGGTGAGCCCCTGAAATTCATCTCACAATACGAAACTGGTTAGAATTCATAGNCATGTATTGGCAACATGCATGTTATGCCTTAGTAAATTATAGAACCCGTGCGGTAGAGTTTTGATTTTCGGGTGAGCCAGTCCTAGAGTGGAAGGGTAGTTTAGTTGTTCTTGTAGGTCATTTAATTTCCTACCTTAAGGCCAGAAAGATGATCTCTAAAGGTTGCGTGTACCATCTAGTTAGGGTTAAGGATGCTACATCCAAAACCCCGACTATCCAGTCAGTTCCTATAGTATGCGAACATCCAGAAGTGTTTCCAGATTATCTACCGAGAATTCCTTCCGAGAGGGAGATCGATGTTGGTATTGACCTTCTTCCTGATACACAACCTATATCTATTCCTCTGTACATAATGGCTCCAGCTGAGCTAAAGGAATTGAAAGATCTCTTAGACAAGGGTTTCATCAGACCTAGCGAATCCCTGTGGGGTGCACCAGTACTCTTTGTTTCATTTAAGGCTCGTTTTACAGGTTTTTAAGAGGGGATAACCTATTCTAAGATACTTCATTACATGCATGCAAGCTTGAGAGATTGAAGAGGTGACCCAAGGCTAGTATTCAAGGTTTCCATCCAATTTCCTCTTAGGTAATCAAAGATTTGGTGGAATTAATCCTTTCCAGGTATGTAGGGTTATGAGTGGGTGTTTCCTTCCTCACCCATGCCCAATTCCTATCTAAGTATGAGAAATTCCTATGATTAAGTTATGGGGTATTTACCGAATTGCACAATTCTTCAATTTCTATACATGGGTACTATTAGATTATATTTCTATTGATGAATTGTGAAGCTTGGGCAGATTTTTAAATTGTTTCCAATAAAAATTATGTTTTCTAATTTATTAAATTAAATGCACATAGATGATAAGTTCATGAAAGAAGAGAATGATGTTGTATGTATGATCATGATGAGATTTGATGATAAAAAGCCTGTTTCTAAAGTTACCCATGATTATGATATTATTTTCAAATTGAATTGAGTAGATCCAAGCATGATAAAGTTTTGGGCAAGGCCCTCATATCGAGTAAGATGATGTAGTATCTCTAAAGTAAGCTTACCACATAGTTTTGGAGTAAATGCTTCCACTTATCTTTGAGCTTGTGGCATGTTTTGAAATAAATCTTCTCATATGCATGAAATCATAATTGAGATGTATGTTATTATTGAGCTTCATTTTCATACGATGTCGATTCTATGCATGATTTCATTGTTGAGCTTTGTCAAAGGACAATGTTGGGCTTCGTTTCATAGGATGTTGAGTTTATGCATGATTCCATTGTTGAGCATCGTCAATAGATGATGTTGAGCTTCGTTATATATGATGTAGAGCATTGCATATTTTGGGAGAAGAGTCTAGCACCGAGCGGGCTAAGGGTCGATCACACTATGCCCCAAAACTATGCGCCAATGTAGAATGATACTATTATGTTATTGGGACCTTCCTTGTGAGCTATCCCGGGTCCTAATGGCCCGTGAGCTTGATATCGATATCATGGTAGCATCCTTAGCCCTGGCAAGGTTTTGCACGGCTTTGCCCACTTGAGTGTAATAGTCGGGACAATGTAAGCTCTATCGTGGTATGTCGGTTAAGTGACTAGTCTCCCATTGTCTATATGATTCCGAATTGCATATTCATTGCTCATGGTTGTTGTTTTGCACATGCATATTCTAAAAGAAAGGTTTTGCTCATTGTTCAACTTTTCTTATAAATGTTATGTTTCAGCTTTGAGTCATTTGAGTCAGTTATGATGTTATGAAGCTATGCATGGTCATATCATGAAGAGATTATGATTTCAGAATGAATGCATGCAGTCCTTCCTCTCAATTTTGAAAGCTCATGTTATGTTATGAAATGTTTTACCTGATTTACTTTACTTAAGAGGTTTTACTTACCTTGCATACTCAGTACATTCCACGTACTGACCACATACTTTCTATATTGTATAGTTTCATGATACAAGACCCAGCTCCCAGGCTCAGCCCCGCTCGTAGTCGGTTGTCAGAGTTAGCACCTACTTGGTTGGTGAATCCTTATCCTTCGAGGGCCAGACTTTTAGTTTCCTCATGTATTTTTAGCTTCAGTATTATTAAGTTAGTTGGGATCTTGTCCCATCAACTCGTCCAAATTAAAGGCTTTTCATAATTATGTATGTGTTAGCTTCAGATGCTTATTCTGATGTCATATTGAGTTAGACTTTCGCTGAGTTTATATTGATGATTTATTTAGTTTATCAAATGAGTTAGATGTATACTTATGCCATAGGTCAACTTGGGGTCTCTCGGGGTCCCTTGTCCCGTGTCTACGATCTGGGCCTCCGATCATGTCGTGACAATGCCGCTCATTTGAGGATGGTGCTACAGACTCTTAAAGATCGCCAACTATATGCTAAATTCAACAAGTGTGAGTTTTTGTTAAACTCAGTAGCATTTTTAGGTCATGTGGTGTCAAGTGAGGGTGTGCAGGTGGACTATCAAAAGATAGAAGCTGTGAAGAATTGGCCTAGACCAGTTAGTCCTTCATATATCAGGAGTTTCTTGGGCTTAGCTGGTTACTACAGGTGGTTTGTGGAAGGGTTTTCATCCATTGCAGCACCGTTGACTAAGTTGACCTAGAAGAAAGTAAAGTTTCAATGATCAGATGCCTATGAAATGAGCTTCCAAGAGTTAAAGACTCAACTCGCCTCAGTACCAATGTTGACTCTACCTGAGGGTACCAATGGGTTTGTGGTTTATTGTGATGCTTCAAGGATTGGCCTTAATTGTGTATTAATGCAGCACGATAAGGTTATCACCTATGGTTCCAGGCAGCTGAAAGCCCATGAAAAGAACTATCCAACACATGACCTCGAGTTGTCAGCGGTAGTATTTTCCTTGAAGATTTGGAGACACTATCTGTATGGGGTCCATGTGGATGTGTTTATGGACAACAAAAGCCTATAATACGTGTTTACCCAGAAGGATCTAAATCTACATCAAAAAAGGTGGTTAGAGCTTCTTAAGGAGTACGATATTAGTGTCCTTTATCATTCAGTCAAGGCTAATGTAGTGGAATACTCTCTTAGAAGGCTTTCTATGAAGAGTGTGTACTATGTAAATGATGAGAGGAAAGAGTTAGTGAAGGATGTGCATCGGCTTGCACGACTAGGAGTTTGTCTTGTTGACTCGGCAGATGGTGGTGTTATTGTACAGAATGGGTCAGAATCTTCTTTGTAACCGAAGTCAAGGCTAGGAAAGATAAGGATCCTATTTTGTTCTAGCAGAAGGAGGCAGTTCAGAATTAGAACATGGAGGTTTTCTCCCAAGGGGGAGATGGTGTAGTACGATCTCAAGGTCGTTTGTGTTTTTCGGGTGTTGATAACTTGAGGGAGTGATTGTTGCATGAGGTTCATGATTCCAGATATTCTATACATCCAGGTTCCATCAAGATGTACCATGACCTACGGGAAGTCTATTGGTGGAATGGCATGAAGAAGGACATTGCAGAGTTTGTGGCGAAGTGTCTGAATTATCAACAGGTGAAAGTTGGCCATCAAAGACCCAGAGGCATGCTTCAAGACATTAGTATCCCTATTTAGAAGTGGAAGGAAATCAATATGGACTTCATTACAGGTTTTCCTCATACTCGTCGACAGTATGACTCCATATAGGTGATTGTGGATAGGTTGACCAAAGCAGCTCATTTCCTACCAGTCAAAACTACTGACTCAACGGAGGATTATGCTAAATTGTACATTCGAGAGTTAGTCCGATTGCATGGAGTTCCCTTGTCCATCATATCAGATTGAGGTACTCATTTTACCTCCCAATTTTGGAGATCGTTTCAGAAGGGGCTTGGTACTCAGGTCAAGCTTAGTATAGCTTTTCACCCGCAAATAGAGGGTCAGGCTGAACGGACCATTCAAACTCTTGAGAATATGTTGAGAGCGTGTGCGATTGATTTCAAGTGTGGTTGGGATGATCATTTACCTCTTATCGAATTTGCATATAACATAGTCACCATTTCAGTATTCAGATGGCTCCGTTTGAGGCTCTTTATGGGCAGAGATGTAGATCGCCAATTGGTTAGTTCGAAGTCGGTGAAGCTACATTGATAGGACCGGATTTCGTTCATGAGGCTATGGATAAAGTTCAGCTTATAAGGAAAAAGTTGAAATAGCTTAGAGTAACCAAAATCCTATGCAGATGTGAGAGGGAGAGAACTTAAGCTTGAAGTTGATTATTAGATGTTTTTTAAGGTGTCTCTTATGAAGGGAGTGATGGGATTCGGAAAGAAGGGGAAACTTAGTCCCCATTATGTTGTCCCGTACAGGATTGTGAGACGTGTTGGTAAGATGGCTTATGAGTTGGAGTTGCCCTCAGAATTGGCTTCAGTACATCCGTTTTTTCATGTGTCACTTTTAAAGAAGTGCATGGGTGATCTAGCTTTGGTTGTTCCGGTGGAGATCTTAGGTGTGAAGGATAGCCTTAGCTATGAAGAGGTTTCGGTTGAAATACTTGATCTTCAGGTTCGGAAACCAAGAAACAAAGAAGTAGCCTCAGTAAAGGTGTTATGGAGAAATCAGCATGTTAAGGGAGCTACGTGGGAAGTTGAAGCACATATGATGGCTAAATACCCGCATCAATTCCCTTCCGGTTCAGTTCCATCTTGAGGTATCAGTTTCCTCCTTAGTACTCTATTCAGTTTCATGTTCAGTTCCATTGTTCCAGTTTCTTTCATGTCAATGCATGTATAGGTGCGATTCGTAAATTCAGTTCAGTCATGTATCTTAGTCCGGAGTCAGTCACTACGTCAATTTTCAGCTCTAGATGATAAGTATTGGGGAAGGCAGTGTTATACTCCGGAAGCCCAAAGATCAGACTCGGGAGTTGAAATGGGGAAAAAGTGGAAATTGTTGCCTAGCCAAAATGTGCTATTTAAAGTGTGATATCGTGTTGATTGTTGTGGTAATTGTACATCGAGTTGGAGACCCCTCAGTGTGGACATTGTTAGTTGTTCCTTTACATAATGTCATATATGTTATATTGATCACGTGTGAGGTTCTAATCACCTTTTGGAATTAGAAACTGAAGCTAAGACGGTGACGTGAGAATAACGTATGCTTAAAATAAATGTTGAGTTTCTAAGGCTAAATGTGGGTGCCAATATAGCTGTTCTCTAGCATGGTCACCTACCTTTATGTATATATGTTTTAGAGTTCTTTGATTCTAAAAGAGATTCCAAAACTCCTAATCCTTATGCAATTGGAAAGTTACCGGGTTAGCATTTAAGTTAAGCCACAATGACGGTAAATATTTATAATTGAGTTTGAGTACTCTACGTCGAGTTCAAGTTGAGTTAAGTGTTCGGCTGTCTGGATGACTACACGCAAGTGCACGTGGTCGAACAAGTAGTAAGTGGCTCAAGTAAGCCAAGTATTGATCTCATAGGGACTGGACTACGGGGCAAATCTACTCAAGTGTCAATTAACTGTAACTCTACAAATGCAGACAACAATGTAAAGAAAAGTTTTTATATTTTGTTA
>JACEIK010013021.1:745-11153 GCA_018107945.1 Datura stramonium | reverse complement strand
TATATATATATAATTGGGGCACTGGTGTCTTTTTAGGGCGGTGACCAAGTTGTTGCTTGACAGTGCTCTAGTAAAAGGCCTATAACTTGTTACTTCGAACTCCGATTAATGAACGGGTTGATGTTCTGGAAATTAGACTTAAATATGATGGGTTGTAGGATTTCTAAATCATTATAGATTGACAGATATGGTCATTTAAAGTTGACTCTTTCTTATAACTTCACATACTATTCGCTTTTTCCTTCGTATATGTTTCCCTCCTCACCTACAATCAATATACATCCCGTACTTCCCTTAACATATCATAAAAATATCAAATAATCATCAAAACAATTTTGGGGTGTAACACCATGAACCCTACGCCTATCCTTATGGGCGTATGAGAAGCATAAGATGACGGTTGTGGCTACTTATATTCAACTGAACAGGGTTGAAGGGTATATTCCTATCCTTGACAATAAAATCTATCCTTGAACGCATGGGTCAAGGGTCGTTGAAACCTATTCTACACTTACTTTTAACCCTCTTGGTTCCCTCTCCCGAGTTCAACCAAAATCCAACAGATATATTCATGAGGTGATCAAGCTAACGAATAAGAAATTAAAATAAGTAAGTATAAAAAACCTTTAAGAAGAATAAAAAACTAACATAAACAAACTTTCAAACTTCAACCATCTGTATGTCCAAAACCTTAGAACAACATTTTAGCCACTCATGTTCAAGTGGAAAATTAGAGAATTCATCATTCGAATCAAAAAACATAAGTTAAAGAACAAACCTAGAAAATGAACTTATTTCTTCCTCCAAGAACTGTGTACAAAGTGATCAGCATGTTGATTGATTGACTCAAAGACCCTAACAAAATGCCTTGGATGTTATATTTATAAGCAAGGTATCAATGACTCTTTTCCCCTTGAGAAGTGCAACTTTCAGATTTGAACATTCGCCCCGGATAGCCCATGGCGTGCCGTGCCATCCCTCTTTCCAAACTTGTCTTGAATTTCCTCTAAACTTTTACCTTTGGCGCGCCACGCCAGCCATCTAACCAAGGTGTTATTTAAAATTCGGAACTTCTAGGGTCTGGCATGCCACGCTACTCACTGCACCAAAGTGTAGAAAATTTTCCAAGTCTGAAATACATCTGGCATGCCAAGCCATTCATCTCACCAAAGGGTTGATCAAAATTCTTCTAAAGTTTGGGCTCTGGCGCGCCACGCTACCTAATGCACCAAATTGAGCATACATTTCTCTTAATTGGGGGTCTCGTGTGCCAGGGCAGTTTTTGCCAACTCTTCTTTCTTCACACCATGGAGCATTTTTGAGTCCTTTTTCCTTGGTTTCCTGCTCAAAGCATCTAAAAATATTTGTTAGCTTACAATACACACATAAACATGAATTCATGCATTTCATAAGGATAATATACTATAAATAAGGCAAAACATGGGTAAAAACGCGGCAAATGGGCATAAGAACATGCCCAATATCACCACCCCACACTTAAGCCATTGTTCGTCCTCGAAAAATCCTTACTTATATGCATAAACTTATCTATTTCTAACCACTTGTCACCTCTATCAATCCTCACTCAAGTAGCTAGCATAGAGTACATGCATCAATGGTTCATCAATTCATAACAACTCATATCAAGCACACAAGGAAGTTTCACATTCAAGACTGCATAACTTCTATAATTGACTCATCTTTTCAAACTAGGGCCAACATGATTAAGTATGAAAAATTCAACACATAGTACACCGACTTTGACAATCTTATGCCCTCACTTATTTAGTGATGTTCCTTCTCTCATGTTATCAATCAACTCTTGGAACATAATATGGAATACACACTCACTCTCAGAAATGATGTATCATACACATGCAATATACAATAAGATTTCCCCTCATGTACATTTATACTACGTAGTTACTTAAACAAAAGTAAGATCATAAGGACTTTTTCTGGTTGCAATATCGGCTAACAAATGGGTAGGAATGATTTTTCTTTAGTAATGGCTACCAGTCCTAAGCATTTTAAGACTTTTTTTTCTTGTACACTTCTTTGTCTTACTGCTCATCTTTTTCTTTCACTAATTCCCTTCTCTTTTCTCATGCCCCTTTCATACTACTTGACTGCTAGTTTCTACTCATAAGTTCTAAAGAATGATCAACTATTAAACTCTTTTCATTTTATGTTCTAGCAGCAAGTAGAAAACATCTTTTAGTGGGCATCCGTCTTCTATTTTCTCTTCTTAATCACCCACACATTTTTTCTTTCTTTCCTCTCCCCTGACTCTTTCTACCTCGGTAGACCCTCATTCTTAATTCTCAAAGTGCCTCAAACAATCATTGGATCAAAAATTTTAAAGGTCTCACAACAAAAGAGGAATAAGCTTCTTTTGTGGCTAAGAACAAATTACGGCTTATGGATCAAAGGGGTTAACTAGGGATAGTGTTAAGAAAGGTACAACAACCACGAAAAAAATGGGTTTTCCAAAGAAATGCCTTAATCACACTTACTTTATTGACAACCAGCTATCCTATGCACCTTAGGCATGTTCTAGATGCTATACTATGTACAAAATACTACAATTAAAGCTCATGTCTCATGGCATCATGATGTTAGTCGGTTTTCTATGGCTACATATCTACACGATCAAGTTGAAATTAAGCCCTAAGATTATTTTTCTTTGAGTCAAATTAAAAAACCTATGTGTCTCTCATGGATTTTTATTTATTATGCATTCAAAATGACCACTTCATTGCCTATAGCTTAGCTTCTAAGTAGAATATCCAAGAGAACACAAGTAGTAGTTCTGACTCTATCCTAAAAAATGAAAAAGAACATTGTGACTAAATTTTCTTAATACGGTCTTCATCTATGCATCATCGGAAAGAGTCACTACCTTTATGACGACACTAAAAAAATGACTTTCAATTAACAAAACAAACTAAGTAGAGATGATCACATAACAAGTAACAAGGCACCATTAGTGTCACAGTCATCACCATTACTAGCTATTACAGACCATGGTTTTATCAATCACGGATCAGCTACCAACATAAGAATGAAAACTAATGCTACAACCCACTACAGAATTAGCAAAGAAGGAATAAACAGGAAATCTATTTCCTCCACCCCACACTTAAACAGCGCATTGTCCCCAGTGCACATACAATCATATCAAGTAGGAAGAGAAAAAGAACTTCCTAGGACTCTAAGCAAAGTCGTCATAATCAGGATTATACTCCTGATCATGATTATCATCATCCTCACCATCAACCTACATTGCTCCTATGGTGGCATCATCCACCTCATCCTCATTGATATCATCAACACCATCAGTCAACTCTGTGGCCTCATCATCATCTAGAGGCTCCTCGAAAGCTAGTCCAACTCTAAACATCAACATCACATTCTCAGTGAGTTGGTATCGCTCCTCTAGTCCTAAAATCTCCTCATCAGTTGTAGGTCTACGTCCACTCTTCAACTGCAGCTCTACCATCCCAAAAATGCGGCCTCGCCAACTGTCATCTCGAGCCTGACAAACAGTGGGAGTAAGAAATGGAACTAAAGAGTTGGCCATCTTCTTTCCCTTTGTAATATCCATCATCTTTCCCATCAGATGCCCTGTCAGGACCCGAGTTGAGACCACGGATCAAGACACGAGACCTAGAACCACGAAGGGCTCTAAGATAATCCATAGAAAATACATAGCATGATAAGAGCTTTACTAAGCATAAATAAAACATGAACATGATATAAGCAGAAGTTTGCATATTATAAAGAAAAAAATATAAACATAAAACAACAATGCTGAACTGTCTATACATGATTGTCTGAAAAGCTTCTACTACCATGACAAGCTGATAGGACAACACCCCCAACTAACTCACTAAGTATGTAACTAAAAGACATGATAAAAAATAGAGTTTATAGCATACTTGGAGAATGAGAACTCACCCAAGCGACAATAGAGCTGGACTGATCGGGAGCGAACTATCAGCAGGACTGAGATGGATCACCTAAACCTATATCAAGAGACGATATAGCATAGAGTATGTGGTCAGTACTTTGAATGTACTAAATATGTAAGGTAAGTGAAACATGCTAGTAAAATGATAGTTTGAAATCATGAAATATAAATCAAGATAGATCCTGAGAATATGGATAGCATGTGAAAAATCATATATCTGAAGTATACATAATCATAAGCTAATCATAGTAATTTGAACATAATAACCCAAGGTTTAGAAATAGAAATTATATAGCTTGTCATGCTTGAAATCTAAGTAAAAACTCATAAACTGATCAAAGGGTAAAAAATGCTACAAAACATAATATCATAAGTCATGAACATGAGTAACTGAAAATATGAGGAACAATGTGTCACACCCAAAACCCAGGGAAGCGTGACTGGAACCTGGTCCCACCCTTGAATGACCATATATGGTGCCCAAATATAAAACAAAGGCCAAAACCGATGATGTTCGACATTACAACACAAGTTAAATCAGAGTAAATGACAGACTAAAACGGAAGTCGGCTCACCTGACCAACCAAAAATAAATACAATAGGTCGTCAAGGCAACGGAATGGAAAACAACTATATAGTCAGGCTCAACTGGCCTTCAAAAATAGTCTAGCACCACAGTGACGTCTACGAGCCTCAATGAATATAATAGTAATCAAATGATCGGGATAGGGCTCCGAACTATCCTTAACTCACACATTTGGCGACTTCGAAACAGCTAGAGCGCACCAACTCAGTTGGAACTCCACTCAGCATCTAAGAACTCGATCTACCAGCCCACCATCACCTAAATGCATGTATGCAGTGCTGTGACTAGGGCGTCAGTACAATAATTTGCCGAGTATGTAAGGCAGAAATAACTACAAGACTCAAATTAGAGATTAACAGATATACTGCATATCGCATGAGGTGAACTCAATTTAAGTAAACATATAGAACCTACCTGGCCCCCATTAGCCTGGAAAGTACAAGAAAGCATACAAATAGAACCTACCTATCCCCCATAAGCCCGATAAGTCCAAAAGTAAAAAAAAAAGTAGCACCTAGCTCACATTGCTCACCTTTCATTTCCTCTAGACTTCTCAACAACCTTAGCTAAAACCAGCCAATATCTAGCATCCACTGCTATCAGATAACAGATGACATGAGAAGTAATCACAATATAATGCCAAAAATATCAAAAATAAACACTAGTCAATCAACATCATCAAACAAGCACTATTGGACCCTCTCTCAGCTGCACACAGTTAGCATAGCTCATTCCATCCGGGAGAACCAATCGTGATACCAGGAAGGCTCAGACATGTCGGACCACTCTCGAATCATGTATCAACTCAACACTACAGAGGACATCATTATCAACCTTGTAGGTCAATTTAATCCTTGAGCTCAACCCACAAGCCACAAGGTACCTCGGGCTCGATCCCTAGCCAAAACAACTCTCGTGCATCGGGTATCCACAAGCCACAAGGCCTCAAATACAGCATATACACAATCACAACATTCATAACCAACAACAATAATAATAAATGCTCAAATAGTCCATAACCTTCTCTCAAACCCCACCAATCGATTATCATAATACAATACTATTCTTTTATGTCTATTCATCCATCGATAAGCCACTAATCGAGATAAGGATCACCACCGCAACTAGTTTATCCCCAAGCTTTACAAGAATCCAACAATCCACTCTACTCACCACTAAAAAAAAAGGGACACGGCTCAGCCAACCCAAGCGACAACACGACCGCCAACGTACAATCAACACAGCCGACACAACCGCCGACTCTAATATAACAAAAGATCATCAATACCAGTGATCTTAACCACTATAAATAATCATTCACTTGTAAATATCATCACCTAATATTATTTATATAAGCAGCCGATAAATCTCTACAAGAACTACATGCCTCACACTCAGCCTCTCGACACAAACCTAATAATTTTCCATGACTACGATTTCCCGCACTTAAGCCTGAGCCACCAACCAAACCAGTAACTTATACACACATTTATCACCATAAAACAACAGCACAAGAGTTCAATCATAACATAATATAGGCCTTCACAACACAGTTAACACAAACGACAATGACTACGGATTCTATGCCAACAAAAGGAAGGACAAGCCTAACATGCCGTGAACTTATTCGGCAAATCCAAGCTAAGACGAACCTCCACCCTTATGAGCTTCAAGTTACTACATAAGAGCAGCCCGGGTTACTTCCAAAATGCATCCAACAAAACTCAACAATGAAACAATACAAACGAAGCTTATCCAACACTATTCATACGAATTCAACAGTAGAATCTCTAAAACAACAACCTAACGGTGTTAACACACCTATAACCAACCTTAACTACTAAAGAAAACTAAAGGAAGAAGTCTTACCAAAAGCTTCACCATGAAGCAGCTACCAAAAGCCCGGAAAAGAACAACCGACCAAAGGGACTTAAATGGTCCTCCACCACCTTAGACCCTTGTGACATGCCTGCTTCCGTAGTCTCGCAAATATGCGAATATCTCTCTAATTCAAAGTCGGATTGACAAACGATTTAATTATCTAGAAACTAGACTCATAGAACTTTAATTTGGTAGGTTTTACACCCCCTAACTCCTTTAAAGTTAGGAGAAAAGATTTGAGACATTTGACCTAAATTTCAAGAAATCTCAAGAAGGAAATATTATGATAACTTTTTCCGAATTTCTTTCTACAACTTGATCGAGGTCCAATCTTAGAACATTCATAGAGTGACTCAAATAACTCATAATACTTCTTTCTTATCCTCTAAGGTACACTTAGCCCTACCTAGAAAGTACATATTTATTTCTTAAATTATCCGGGGTGTTACATAATGGGAGGCTTCATCATCACCGACACAATCATGGTAGAGCTTACATGATGCTCCAACTATCTTGCTCAAGTGGCAGAGCTGTCCTAAGCCTTTCCAGAAGAAAGAACGATGGAGGTGTGATATCACTAATGCGCCCTCGGATGGGGAAAGCACTCTCTTGAGAGGTCTCAAATAAGAATATATACCTACGGTGGTGCGTAGTTATGAGACTGGAGTCCTCGAAATCCTATACCTGCTCGGCGCTAGACAATACTCCCAAAACATTCATATTGCTCATAGTTATATCCTCAAAACATAGCTTAAATCTGAATAATGAGGAGTCTTGACTCCAAATATCTCTTTAAAACAGATCTTGTAACCCTTGGCTAAAGTTATGGTGAACATACTTAACTTTGCATCGGCTTGCCCAAATTATGAAATCATACATACATAAAATAAGCTTCATAACTTGAAATCATGGAATCATAAGTTTAAGAATTCGTAATCGTTCATGCATACTTTGATAATTCATCATACTTGAAATCACGGGCTCATAAATTAGAAATTCATAAATCATGCATAATAAGGAGAAGTCATCAATTCATGAGAAATTTGAGAGTAAAATATGCCCTAATAATCATATTTCATTAATTGGAACATGAGAGAATTAGACCCGTAGAGATATCATGATTAATTGCATGAAATTGAGATTAAACCCTCGAATTCAATTTGACATGATAAGAGACTTGAAATCACAAAATTGAAATTAAATTTTCCATGAGAGTGGAAGAATTTTCCCCCATTCATAATCCTACATACCGGGCTTGTTGGAATTCTTACTAGAGTTTGATGCCCAAGAGAATTGGAGAAGAGAGAGACCTTGATGCTTGAGGACTTGAGGGACTTGGATCTTCAATTCTAGCTGTTTTGAAGAGAATGAGGGTTAGGAGTAAATGAAACCCCTTAATACACACTTTACGAAGCATAAAACGACGTTACTTAAGGATTAAAAGTTTAGAAATTTACAAAAATACCCCTAGAAAAATTTATTTAAAAAGTTGATTGTCAAGCACCACGACTCGTACCACGATTCATATGTCCCTACCATGACTCGTGGTGACCAATCGTAACTTACCAGCCTGCTTTCTAGGTCTCTTCTTCTCACCAAGGGTGCCCATTATGATTCGTACCTCCTTACCATGGGTCGTACTCAGACTCGTGGTAACGTTTCATCATTTCAGGTTATTTCTCTGGACCTCTTCCTACGACACCCCTAGTACGACATGTACCATATAGGTACGAACCGCAAGTCCTTGTCATGGTTTCAGTCCATCACTCTTGGAAAGCATTCTATGGCAAGTGGTATGATTCGTACCACCCAGTAATGGGTCATACTCAAACCCATACTGAGGCATTTTCTCAAATTTTTCTGCTGATTAAATTCCAAATCTCGAGCCTAGTTTTAAGAAATTTTGAGGTGTTATATTATCTCCCCCTTGTGAACATTCGTCCTCAAATGGAGACTAAGAAAGCTGAAAAGATAGGGAAAGAGCTGCAATCCCAAAACTGAAAGTTATATACTAGTAAACAGAAGGAGTGACTGACTCCGGACTGAAATACATGACTTAATTGAATTCATGAAACATAGATACGTGCTAGGACATGAAGGAAACTTAGAGACATGAACTTGACATAAAACTGAATAGAGTACTAATAAGAAAACTGGTACCTCATGCTGGAATTGAGCCGGAAGAAAAAAGATGCGGGTATCCAGCCATCATATCTTCTTTAGCTTCCCACGTAGCTCCCTCAACAAGATGATTTCTCCACAAAACTTTCACTGAAGCTACTTCCTTGTGCCTCAACTTATGAACCTTACAATCAAGGATCTGAACCGGAACCTCCTCATACGTAAGGCTACACTTCACTCCAATGCTCCCTACCAGAACAACTCAGACTAGGTCATCAATGCACTTCTTCAATAAAGATACATTAAAATTGGGTGCATCGAAGCTAACTCTGTTGGTAGCTCCAACTCACATGCAACCTTGCCAACTCACCTCAGAATCCTATAAGGGACAACAAATCGGGGACTAAGATTCCCTTTCTTACTGAACCTTATCACTCCCTTTGTCACGGCCCTAGCTGGGACCTCAGAATGAAAATTAAGATCTATAATCATGAATGACTCCAAATCAACTCATGACATGTGCATAGCAGCTCAAGAGCATAAAGTTAAGTGGAAAATGATAACTTAAACATGAATAAGCAGAAGTCTAAAGAACAAAAAGCGTATATCAACTGATAACATCACAACGCTAAATCTCAAAGCTGAACATACTAGTCTATGTCTGATAAACCTCTACTATCTAATGAGATACTGGGAAAAGCCCCCAACTATCTCTAAGTTTGAAACAAAACTGACATGATCAACATAACTAAATGAAGGTCCTCGAGAGATGAGGACTCACTCAACAGGGTTAACTGGACTGAGAGGGAAGCGAGCTATCGGTGAGACTGAGTTGGATCAGCTGAACCTATATCATGAAATGATATATCATAGTGTATGCAGTAAGTACTTTGAATGTACTGAGTATGCAAGGTAAGTAAAACATGCTTAGAAAATATTAAGTAATATCATGCATATAAATATAAATCAATTAGATCATGAGAGTAAGGACTGCATGCTAAAAACTGTGTCTGAGACATACATAGTAATAAGCTGGTTATCATAACTGAACATAGTGACCCAAGATTTAGAAATAAAAATCATATGACTTGTCATATCTAAAATCATAAGTAAAAGCTCATAAACTGATGATTGAGTCAAATCTGCTGTAAACATAATATCATAAGTCATATGAGTAGCTGAAATCATGAGGAATAATGAGAGACTCGTCATAACCGACACCATCACGATAGAGCTTACATGATACCCCAACTATCACACACAAGTGGGAAGAGCCGTCTAAAACCTTGCTAGGGCTAAGGACGCTACCATGATATCAATATAAAGTTGAGGCCCCTTGGGGCAGGAGAAAAATCTCTTGAGAGGTCCCAAACATGTATACATAACCTACCACTACAACAAATGTGATATTTAGCCATAAATATTTTTCTATGGTTAAAAATTCGTCAGCAAATATGCACTTTTTATGACAAAAAATATATTTCTTACTCAAAAAAACTAGTCACATAACTTTAGTGACGAAAATAAATTTTGTAGCAAATGTTTTGTCTACAAAACTTTTTCACTAAAAATATTAATTGGTATCAATTATCAGGTAATTTTAGCCACGAAATTGAGAATGTTGGTGACAATCAATTTTTTCGCAATTGTTGTTGACGAATTTGTGACAAATCTCAAATGCATTAGTCACATACTTAGAGTGACAAAAATAAATTTCGTAAAAAATATTTTATCATCAGTAATTTTTTTGACAATTTGCGATAAATCATTATTTGTCATCTTTAATTTGTTTAAGTTCATATACGAAATATTTCGTCACTGCAAGTATGTAATCAAATTAGAGATAT
>JACEIK010013016.1:2420-28872 GCA_018107945.1 Datura stramonium | reverse complement strand
AGAAATGACATCCTCGCTCAACGATGTAGTAGTGAGGCTAGTTTGTCGTGTTTAGAGGTTTGGAAGACCATGAACATGCAATTTTAATTATGTGAGACGATAATTGATAGTTTCATACTTAAACCATTGCAAATCGTAGTATCGCATGATTATCCGATTTTAACTCTAGTTGCTCCTTGAATGGAGTCAGAGTATTTCGTTGACCACATCTAGACATAATTAAATTTATCGAAAAAGTCTATAATCAATACTTGCGGCATTTAATATCACACTTGAACTTGATAATTAGTTGAACTGTTCCAGTCCCTATGGGTTCGACATCCGGCTCTTAAAAAGGGTCACTATATTACTTGTACGACCCGTACACTTGCGGGCACATCAGTCTGCAATCAAACCAAAAACATATGTACCGACCACTGAATCAACCTCCCTTGTATGCCATGCCTTGTTCGTCTTAGTCACCCTGTCAAGGATAGTAGAAGCTTTCTCCTAGGTATGACTCATCAATGCTCCTCCTGCCACCGTGTCCGCTACAGCTTTTGTGCTATTATTCAAAGACCTGTAAAAGATTTTCAACAAACTATCATCTGGGATTTTGTGGTTCAGGCACTTTGTCAACTTCTTTTTGGACCCCAACCATGTTTCATGAAGTGCCTCTGTCTTATTTGTCGGAAGTTGTAGATTTCCACTTTCAGCTGCAACATTCTGGAGGGAGGGAAGAATCTCTCTAAAAAGTCCTGTTTGAACTCCCTCCAGTTGGTTATGGAGTCGTTGGGAAACTCAGATAACTATAATGTGGCTTCCCTTGATAGAGAAAAGGGGAAAAGTCTGAGTTGTATGGCATTCTGGCTTACTCCGGGCAACCTGTACGCCTTTCATATTCCAACGAAGTTAATCAAGTACAGGTTGGCGTCATCCGCTGCATGACCACTTAACACCCCTTTCATGTTTAACAATTGAATCATGGTGCTCATAATATCAAATTTGGCCTCAGCGTACAGTGATGGTGGCACAATTGCTCCGGTAGACCCAACTTCATCAATGTCTGGGTCCTTATCATCGAAGAACTGAGGGGCAAGCCTATAACCTCTATTTCCTCTCCCATGTTGACCATCATTTACTACTTCTTCTCTAACATCATATGCATCCTAAAGTGCAGCTTGCCGAGCTAGCTCAGCTTGCCTAGCTTCTTTAGCTATGCGGGCATCTCTTTGATCCTTATTCTCCATCCTATGCAGTGCTCGTTCGATTTCTGGATTCAATGGAAAAAGGGGATCTCCACTACTCCGAGTGCTTGGCATTCACTGGAAATAGCCTGTGGATATCAAGAAAAGTTTGGGAATTGTGTCGGACCAATGCTACGAGCTTTCGAAATCTAATGGAATCTTCGTAAAGTCGATCATTACGAGTGGAAAGGTCGAGAGGACACCTAAAAATAGCTTTAGAAGCCAGATTAGGAAAGTGTTTCCCGAGTTCGAGCAAATGCAATGCGACATCCAGGCAAAAAAAATAACTACCAAAAATTCAAATACAAGCTCATAATCTAGTTTTAGTTGTATTCCCCAGCAATGGCGCCACTTTTTGATAATGCTTAAACCATACCTCCTACCGAAGTATGAAGCAGACGTTGTCAATAAAGAACCCAATCAAGAGGTTGGGGTTGAACCTACAGGGAATAGGGAAGAGCTAGACTAAAGCCAGTACGTGAACTTGTTAGGTAGTTACTCCAAATTAGGTGTTTCAGAAGAAAACAATAATTAAAAGCACAATTTAAATTATGGGTGAACTCAAGATTTAAAGATAACTAGGGTTTTGTGATCCCCATGGGTTCATAACTGCTTTGGGTATACATACATGATCATCACCAACGCTTACTTGTAGAACTGATAACTAGGGTTCATTCAAACGACCGACTAGTCCCTATTGAATGACTATACTCAATCACCCAACTAGGTCTCATGAGCGATTGCAATTTAACCGTTATCAATATGTCCCAAATTTTAACTATCCTGCAACCACAGCTCAAGTTAATACAATCATCATCAAGATCAAGGTTTTGTTATAATTCTCTTTTCCTAATCTCTACCTCTTAGACCTAAGCAAGTAAAGAATCCGGGCATGTCCTAACATTGTACACCATTAAGAAATGTTTAAGCATGAAGAGAATACAATACAAGTGTTTTGCATTGGTTTTGAATCACTTTTATGTAACCCTANAGCCTCTCATAGTTGCAAGATTGTGATTTGTTTGCATAATTAAAGACATAAATCAGTACTTACAATTATAATTGAGAGAAAAACTTCCTTGAATTAATCAGAAAAATACTTAAGAACAATACGAAGATCAAGAAAAGGTTGATCACAAGTTGAACAACTCAATTCTCACGTCTATATCTCCTTAATTTCGTTGCTAATCAATTCTAATCACTCCTAATTACTTCTAGATGACTCTCCCATGAAAATAAAACATAAAACGTATTTATATAGACATAAAAATCCTTTTCCTAAGCTAATAGGGTAAACTTCCATATATACTGCCGCTCGTGCCACGATTAGACCTACGACTCGTAGCAAGCTTGTATGGGTCGTACCTGCCATCCGTAGGTCTTTAGCTTGCTAAAATCTGACTAAGTGTTAGGATTTGGTATGACTCGTACCATCTTCCTACGAGTCGTACTGAGCTTCCGTGGTTTAAATCTGAAGACTCTGAATTGTTCTGAAGTTTGTCAAGAGTGTCTTGGTATGACTCGTACCTTGCCTTCATGACTCGTACTGTTGCCATCCATACCTTGAGTCAGCCTTCGTGAAATTTCTCTAAATTTTTCCATGACTTAGACTTCTGTGAGTCACGGGGTGCATCTTTCTCAACTTATCCTTCTGAAAATTTTCACGAGTCTTAGTACAATTCGTACCACAGATGTACAACTCACACTGAGACTATCATCTTGGCTTGGTTTCTTCTCTTTTAAGCTTCTTTTGCCCAATTTTATTCCAACTTCTAAGTTTACCTAAAAACACAAGAAAAGTATCTCATATCCATATAAACACACCTAAGTCTATGCTATTTTTTTCAGTTTTGAGCGTCCAAAGTGCTGTAAATCCACAACACATTATCTGCTCGGTGCTAAGTCCTACTCCCACCGGATAGTCCTAGACTGAATACTAAGCTGATACCTCAAAACTGGGCTCCAAGACTAGTTAGGTATACATCTCTGAAAGTACCCTGAGAGTCTTATCGAACCAAATTCTGAAACTGGGTTCTAAGACTGGTCAGAGCTGATTTTCTGTAAGCGTCACAACCATCTACAGAACAAACTAAAATCTATAACTGGGGTCCTACGTCTAGTCAGAGCTATATATCTAAAGTGTCATGACCACCTAGTGGACCAATAAAACTGAATTTTGAATCTGATTCTGATAACTGAGAGGTACTACTGATACCTCGGGAAATTATGTAGTCAAACTAATCAGCTGTCATGTTCTGACTTACACTGAGAATTCGAACATTCTTACTATAACACCCCAAAAGACACTAAGACTAGATCCAAAACTAGTGAGCTGAGATATTTAAATGCCCCAGACTTTTGGGCTAAGTTTGGAACTGTTCTAGATGTATGGATAGGTCCGAGTCTAATTAATTCTATGGATACTAGATGTTAATATCAATTCCCAAGTGTTATAAGTTCAATGGATTCAAATTAAGGTCATAAGGAACTTCTAGCACAAAGTTGAGTTGAGAACCTTTTTATCGATTGAGCTTTCGTACAAGTTCTAGCAAGGGTCAACTTATAAAGACTATAGATCCCACTTTACAAATTGTTTTTGGGTGATTCAATATATCAATTAAAGCCCTTTAAGTCTTTTTTCCAACGCATCCGACCATGCATCAATCTAAGTTCAGAGTAAGAAGTTATGAGCAATTTGGTGAAACTGCATCAGCATCACAAAACGATTCATTAGGTGACTCGTTAAGTGACCCGTTAGGTGGCCAAAGTTGCTGGAAAACTTCATTTTCACAGGGGACTTCACAATTGGTCAACTGACCCATTAAGTCACATCACCAATAGTTAAGTGACTCGTTAAGTGGCAAAATTTGGAAAAAATTCCAGTAAACTTTACAGATTGGACTCACGACTCGTCCAGTACCTCACGAGTCGTGATGTCCCTTGTGAGGACTGGTAGGGTCCCTTTTCCTGCGAAATTTTAGGGTGTTTTCGTAAAATCCTATGTTCCTAACTTCTAAACTACGTCGTTTTTAGTATTATTTAGGACGTTTTTAAGGGTTTCTTCTATTGTAATCTCTCATTCTCTCAAGATACTCTCTCAAACCCTTCTTCCTCCTCTCTCTCAAGGTTCAATGATTCTTCAAGGGATTATTCAAAGACTACAAGGCCAAGTTCAAGTGGAAGATTCTTCGAAGCAGGTATGCGGGTTTTTCAACAAGGATATTCTTCCATCCTTGTGCCCTAAAATATTTTATCAAAAGCCCAATTTCAATTATTCTAGAAAAGCATGACCTAGGGTTTAAATTGATGGGTGATTTCTTTTATGTTTTCTTGAAATCTAAAACCCACAAGAATTATGAGCTAATTGTGATTATAAACTATTTGAATGTCTTGAATTATGTGCTAGATGGTGAATATGTGTGATGTTAGAATTTTCTTCATGAAAGGGCTTGAATGATGATTGGGGTTTTATTATTATTCAATCAACTGAATCCATTATGAAATATGTGAAGATTGTAAGAATTCCCTAACAGTTAGAGTGTGTTATTTGCTAAATATGTCGAGATGAGATTAGAGCATATGGGCTCGATTAATTGAATGTAAAATATGTATTCTCCTTATGTTTTCGATAGAACTGATTGGGTATGAGATAAATCTACGTTAATGGCTTAATTAATGCATCCTTCTCATGAATTGGGGTAAATCTTGAAATGAGTCTTATGAAATGAAAATGTATTCTTCTCCCATGATATCGATGTAAATGTATAAGTTATGATTTAAGTATATGCATTTCCGTAAATCTATAATATATTAATCAATGTATGCATGTTAATATACGAATTAGACCTATGGATCATGAATGACTCTATGGTATGAATCCGGAACTTAAATGTTGTGAAAGTATTATGCATGATGTGAATCTAAAGATGCTCACTAATGTAAGACCATTGAAGAAATATTGATATGGCTCCATGACGATATGAATTATGATGATAAAGCATGAGAATGATATTTTAGAATATTGGGCTTGTTGTTAGTAGAAAGTAGCCCCAGTCCTTTCGAAATGAATGTTGTATGATGAAAGAAGTGTATGTTCATGTTTCTCACTAGCTGTAGTAGCATAGACTAGATATGCAATGCCAGATTAGTACTCCTTATGTTCTAGTCAGCCAGGACTCTCCATAGACGAGAATGTCTTCCCCTGGTCAGTCTGGGATCCTCCATAGCAGAGAGTGACTCCCTAGTTCAGTCTGGATCCTCCATAGCAGAGAGTGACTCCCTAGTTAAGTCGGGATACTCTATAGAAGAGAGTGACTCCCTAGCTCAGTCGGATTCCTCCATAGCAGAGAGTGACTCCCTTAGTTATGTTATCAGTATGATTCAGTTCCGTATTCTGCAGATTTCAAATTACATCAGATTTAATATAATAAGAATCAGATTCAGTTACTAGTAGTGATCCAGTATAGTGTGTGATACTAGATTCAGGTTCATCTCTAATTAAATGTTCAGAACTTAACCCTTATGCATGAGTACGATGATGTTTCAGAACATGAGATCCAAAAGAAAGTTTCATATATATATGTGTGTGTGTGTGTGTGTGTGTGTGTATGTGATTCATAAAAGGATTGTTGCATGTTAAATCAGTTGTGTCGATGTACTTTGTTATTTCCTTATCGTATATTTGTATATTTTAATTATTTATGTTATCCCGCATGCTTAGTACATTTCAAGTGTTGAACGCACGCCTTTTGTGCTATATCGATTCATGATACAGGTTCAAGTTTCCATACTCAGCCTCATAGTTGGATACTCTTCATTCCCTTCCAGCTGCTAGTGGTGAGTCCTCATCTCCCGGGGACATGATTTATGTATACATTTTCTTTATGTTTCAATTTTTAGATTTTAGAAGTTAGCTGGGGGCTTGTCCCAGCAACTCATCAATTTAGTAGAAGGCTTTCAGACTTGTCTAGATAGATTCAACGTTGTATCAAAGTGTTGTTACAACTGTTCTTATGTCTCCTTATTAGACTCTTGCAGTTTAGCTTCCGCTCATTTATGTTGATAGGTGTTTCTAGTGTTAAGTGATATTCTATGATCATTCCATGGGTCGACTTGGAGCCTTTCGGGGTTCTTTGTCCCGTGTTACGGCTAGGGTGTAAACTCGGGTCGTGACACTTACTAAAACTGAATTGACAATATTCTTATTGAGATTCAATGCTACTAGAAACATGGGAGTTTTTGACACTGATAAAATCAAGCTAGAATTTGATATTCAAGCACTAATTCAAGATTTTCTAGTCCAAGAAATAGGGCAAAATTTCACTTCACAAGATTCAACATCATTTCAGTCACGAAATGGTGGAAAATATCTATAATTGACATGGTATAATAATCCACGTGATTTAGACAAAGTATGACTAGCAATTTCTTCACATTCCAAAATTTTAAGGCTACAACTGATAGAGAGAAATAGTGAGGGATTTGGGGACACAAGGGAAGAACTATTCCCTTTTTGAATTCCCACATACCTGGTGAAAAAGCTCGAAGAATTTCTTGAGAAATGAGGATAAAAGATTGCCTTAGCTCCTGCTCTAGAAAACTCTAACAGAAGTTTTATAATCTGTTTTCTGAAGGTTTGAGTGGGGAATGAGGAAAGAAACCGTTTAACCCCACTAATAAGTCTAAAATTATGTTTAAAATGACATAGTTTAAAGTTTAAGAGGATAGGAAGTTATTTAATGACCCTTGAAATCTCAGAGGGAAAAATTGATTGCCAGCCCTCATGGCTGACCTAACAGACCACGACTCGTGGTTACACTCTTGAGGTGCACTTCCTGGAAACCACTAAAGGTCACCACGAGGGACCCAACGAGTTATGGTTGGTGATCAAGACTCGTGGACTACACTACCCCAATATTCCCAGGAGTCCCCACATGACGCCACGACTCGTGGTGTCCTAAACGAGTCGTGTGAGGACCCGTTGGGTACACTTCCTAGCATTTCCCAGCTTTACATATATCCTAGACCACGGGTCATACCACGAATCGCCGTGTTAACCACGACTCATGGTCACCCCTTTCTCCATAAATCTCACCAAGCCCACAGGCCTCACCACAAGTCACTTAACGACTTGCGGTCACTCCCCATGGGTCACTGGGTGACTTGTTTTGTGACTTGGTACAGATTTTCCAATTTTCTTTGATTTAAGTCTCGCTCTACTCTTTGAGTTTTCGGGGCATTACAAATCATGGACCAAACATTCATACTTGTAAAGGCCTTGTTTGATAGAATGACAAAGACCAACCAAGCTTGGCACACTAGAGAGATTGAGGTGTCCTCAGATGCACCTTTCAACCACATGAAAACCGAGATAAGGAGAAGAGATGATGAATGGGATAAAACTCTAGCAAAAATGATGACTCAAATGGAGTTACTTGCAAAACACGTGATGGGATCTGGAGCAAAAGCATAAATGCTATTGGAGCTCAAGGTTCTAACTCCTTTGAGAATGATGCTCCACATGGTAGATTTGAGGAAGAATGCTAATTCATGACGAGCCTAACAACGGATTCTCGTCAGGGAGCTCGTTTTTCTAATTATGAAGCATTGCTGGATTATATTTGTACATGTTTTTATATGACTCAAACTACTAAACCTATCATAGTCCTAAGGGTCTCCAGTGCTGGTATTTCATGGGAAGCTTCAAGACTAGATGTGTTTGTATAATGATCATGTTTAATTTTTGTACCAAGGTGTAAACTAGGGCCCTTGGCGTTCTCATGATAGGAATCAAGGTTGAAGGGACCATGATGGGCCATGGAGAGATAAAGATGGCCAATGGAGGGAGTATGAGAGAGATAATCACTGAAGTTCAAATCCATTTGTACCTCCCCTTTAATCTGATGTAGTCCTCATGCAGACAAGTGTGAGTGATCCAGGGAGTTCAAAGATTAAAGAAATATTGGCCAAGGTGTTGTGGAAAGTGGAGTCAACTGATAGTGGAGTGAAAGAATTGAGAGGTGAGGTGTCTAACCCTGCCCAAACTGTGTCCCACTCAGCATCAATCACACACCTCAAAGTCCAAATGAAACATTTGTTGACACAAATGAATCCCTTAATGAAGAGCACTCTCCCTAGTGACACTATGCCAAATTTGAAAAATGATGGCCATTATATGGAAATTGTCACTAGAAGTGGCAAGATAATTGGGAATGTGGGTGAGAAGCCGAAGGAAGATGTGTGTGCAAAGAAGAATAAGGAGAAGTCAAAAAATTGGGTGCCAAGTGCACCTATTATTGTTGATGAGAAGAAGATAGTGGAGGAGGAAGAGGTTGATACTCCTCCTCACGTTGTGAGTGATGGGAAAGAAGGAGAGGAGGCTCCAAGTGCTAAAGGCTAGGCACCTAGATGCCTACGTCTGTATCACCCAGTGGTTGATGAAAAGGAAGGAGGCCAATGATGAGTTGGTAATTTACCAACTCATTAGGCTCTTAGACATGAATTTTTGTTTAGTTTCCAAGTCATTTAGGTGAATTTTATGCCCTTTCTCCTTAATCTATACGGGTATTTAACTTGAGTAGAGGAAGCATAAGATTAAGAAAAGAACATGAAATTTGAAATGAAGTTCGGCGTTCCACCGGAGGACACAGGTGAAACACCTGCTAACTATTGATGCTCATTGTGCTGAAGAGGAACATCTACTGACAGAAAGCAGATCAGCACTGACAAACCACCAGAATGCTCCAGAACTCACTGGCCACCATATGCGACATATCAGCAAACCAAGGATCAGCATCGGCAAAACACCAGTGACTCACAAGTGAAAAGGGAAAAAGCATCCAGCTTATAAAAAGAGAAGCACTTTATACCCTACTTTTGTACCTTTCTAATAAGGAGGAGAACTAAACATTCCATTCTATTCATGGAATATTGAATAGAAAGTAGAGAGTGGTAGAGAGAAGTTTTAGAATTGAATTATAGAGAGAGAAGTCTTCATCTTCTTCTTTGAAAAGGTCTTCATTGGAGAGCAGAACATTGTGCTTGAATTTTCTTACTCATTTTGCTGAATAGATAATGAATTATTACTTAATGTAATGTCTTCTTCTACTTACATGAGTAACTAAATTCCTTTCTAGGGGTGAGTGAATGATTGGGTTTGATTTGAATTAGGTATTGTTTAGTTGATCTTAGATTTATTCCATTAGTATAATTCTAGTGTTTCTTATGAGTTTTAATATAAATACTCATAGTTACAAATGTGGGTTGTATTTACTTACTCTATTTTTTCTTGAAAAAGGAATTTAGAGTATGGGTGAGGAAACACTAGTGGGGAATTGGGTGTTGATCATGTGGGGGTGGTCAAGAGATAGCCAAAATCCATTGTCACACACCCATTGAGAATCAAAGCTAGAAATAGTTTGATTCTTACCCAAGTTGCCACGGTTGTTGTGAAAAGGACTTTGGGGATTGAGAAAATCGAGGCATAAGGCACATAATTGGCTGAAAAATGTCGGGTGCCACTAATAACGTCCAAAATACACTCTTCGTTAGGAAAGAGTGTAAACAGTCATTGTATCAAAAAAAATATTCCGATAGATGTCAGGATCGAATCCCACAGAGACTAACAAGTGATATGTGCAAGCGTTGTTTGGAAAATTGAAATTACTTCGCACCACTCAAAAGAACCAAGGCAGTAAATATTTTGGGGTAGACCACATGTTTACAATATGGTATAGATTCTAACTCAGCTAATTAGAATAGAAAAATAACCAAAGTTGCAGATCATAATGAGAGGGATAAGAGATATGGTGTAGATGACGGTCTAATTAAACAAGGCTATGCTAGATCATCTCATCATTTCAAATTATGTAAATAACTTTGGATAGGCAGATATTCTATGTTTTTCAACCTCATAAATGCCTCTTTCTAGAGTTCTTTTGAACCACTAGACATAATTAAATCAGCCCAATCAAGTTTGGATTAATAGTTGCACTAATCTCTAGCAATTAGCTATTAATTAGGAATGAGAATATGGGTTTTGGATATGTCTAGCCCAACTCAACAATATCACATCCATTTCGCCCCACCAAATTCTCTCCCAATACTCAATTCTTCTCTTTCAAGAAGAAATCAAGTAGGAAAAGTAGACCCACATCTGCAACTATGGATCTTCAATAAATTGGAGAGAACTTAACAGATTTACACTAATTAAGTAATATTGAGATGAATCTAGATATATCCAATGTTATTAAGCACTCATCACCATACATCTCTAGTTAATGATTTGTTTACTCATGGTTAAGAAACTAAAGAGTATATTTGAAAATAAACTCATTGATTTCAATAATAAGAGCAGAAAAATCAAATTCAACAATATGTCTTCAATAATAGTGGTACCTTGCTACAGAAGAAGATGAAGAAAAGAAAAACAATATTTAATAATTTCCTACCAGTAGAATTCTACTTTCTTCCTTAGCAAAAAGAATGTTCAAAAAGCTAATAATTAAGATATGATATTGTCACGACCCAAATATAGGCCCGGATCAAGACACGCGACAAGTAGCCCCGAGAGACTCCAAGACAACCCATGACATGAACTTATATCTAGCTCAATCAAATAAAGAGAAATACTCAACATAATAACATAGCGGAAGCATAGTCATGACATAACGTAGGAAACGAGGCGCACTTCATACATGACAACTGAATACTACATATAGTCTGAACGCCTCTAACATATCTGATGGGTTTATGCGACAACACCCCCTACTAACCCGACAAGTCTGGAAAACTGAACATAAAGGATAACTAATATCAACTGGTCCTCGGGAGATGAGGACTCACCACTGAACTAGATGCTAACTCCGGGAAACGAGCTAATGACAATGCTGGGTCTGAAGGTTGGAGCGTGTATCATAAAATGATACATCATAAAGTATGCGGTCAGTACATGGAATGTACCGAGTATGCAAGGCAAGTAAAACGAACATTTAAAATACATAAAAGTCCAAAAGAGAAAGAAAACATGCTCATAACATAAATATCATAATGTAACATAAGGCTCAAGGTTTTCAAGATATTCGTAAATCAGTCATAACCCTAATAATAGGAGAAAAGTTTCATTAAACGTGACTTGAGCCAAAATAATATGAACATAACCATGCATAAATCAAGAGGAACAATGGGAGGACTCGTCATAACTGACACCATCATGGTAGAGCCTTAAATGATGCCCTAACTATCTCACTCAAGTGGACAGAGTCGTCCCAGGCTTGCCAGGCAAGGGACGTGCAGTGTGTGATATCACGAAAGAGGGGATCCATTAACATTGTAATGTATCAATATGAACCTACGGTGAAACGTAGTTATGAGACACCGACGTAGTCCTTTGAACACCGGGCTACTCGGTGCTAGACACTGCTCCCAAAAACACGCACGTCAGGCTCATATGTAAAACATAAACATAATTCATGAGATTCATGGCCAAATAAACATTAAAATCATTGATCCCCATTTACATACATGTTTATCCATGACTCAAGGGCCCATGAATCGGCCAACTTCATAAATCGATCAATCATGAAATCCATATCATAAATCATAAATCATACTTGAACATATGGGTATTGACCAGTACTTTAACATACTTGAAAATATTCAATTCACTTGAAAACATGATTATAAACATGGTAACTTGAAAAAATGCTTTTCATCATTAATATCTCATCATACATAAACATTCATCATAAATCTCAACTTTCATGAACTTATCATAAATGGGCATTTGAGAGAAATCATATCATAAATTATAAATCATAATTTAGGGCTTAAGAAGGTCAAGATCATATTGGAACCATAAATTGACTTTTAATGAAGCTTACATAATTGGGCATAATTTAATTAGGAGTTGAAACTATGAATTAATAGTAACTTTTTTTAATAAAATCTGCCCATAGATCATAAAACATGATTTGATACATAAAGGGAATTGACACATAGATAGGTCATAGAGAATTTCACAAGAATTGGAATAAACCTCATAGGATCATGAAACTTGAATCTAGGATTGGAATTCATGAAATTGAGAGGAATTTTGAGCATGAGAGTGCAAGGAACTCTCATTCATAGCCTTACATACCTAGTTTGATGATCCCTTGACTTGACTTGAAGATCCAAGAGGAATTGAGAAGTTGGAGGTGATGAACCCTAGCTCCTTCTTGAGAGAAAATCTAATCTAAGCATGTTTGAAGAGAGTAAGGATTTAGGCTATGTTAAAACCTTTAATCTGACCTAAAGAAAGACCAAAACGATGTCATTAAGGAGTTAGAAGCAGAGGAGTTTACCAAAATTCCCCAAAACTATCGAAATAAAACCTGTAACTGACAGTTACTACAACCAATAGTATGGGTTGTAGGTTGATTGTACGACTCGTACTGAGAGTCATACAGTGCCTATTGCAGCTTCACTAAATCGCTCATAACATTTTACTATGAACTCCGATTAGAGCAAGGTCGGATGCAAAGAAAGAACACTCAAAGGGATTTAATTTGATATGCCGAATCACCCAAAACCATTTTATAACATGGGAGCTATGATCTGTTGAAATTGACCCTTATACAAACCAATACGAAAAACCCAATCGGTAAGAAGGCTCTCAACTCAACTTCATGCTAGAGATTCCTTATGACCTTAATTTGCATTCAATGCACTTCTTACACTTTGAAATTAATATTAACGCCTTGTTTCCATAAATTCATCGGGTGTGGGTCTATCCACATACCTAGAAGGGTTTCTAACTTAGCCCGAAAGTCTGAGGCATTATAATATATCAACTCACGACTGAACCAACGATTCACACCATCATATTACGACTCATACCATGAGTGATACCACCAACCTATGGTTTCCTCCAGTGACTAATGAGTCCATTCATCCCCAACTCTCTGAATATCTCTACGACTCATACCACGACCCGTAACTCCATCCGACGAGTCATACTATTACCCATACAATCATTCGCATGATAACTCCAAAGACTAGCTATGACTTCTAGACACGGATTGCACCCATATACTACGACTTATAGTGGGGACTTTTGGTTGGGAAACAACTTAACTGATCTAGACCATGGGTCTTCCTACGACCCGTACTACCAACCTACGGCTTGTAGGTTGAATCGTACTGAAGTAATTTTTTTTCCAACATTTCCTGCCAATCACGCTACAAATCTCAAGTCTAGTCTTAGAAACTTTTCGGGTATTACAGATATGTATAGATTACTTCCTTCTAGAACATATCTAAAGTTAGGGCAACCAATCCCCTCTAATTCAGTGTTGGACACATTTTCCCCTGCTTAGGAATTTTTACACTTGTAAAAGTACCGTCGGTTCACCGGTTACTTTTCACAAACTGCCGGCTATCATCTATTGCTCCTTTAGTGAATTCCAGTATCCTTCGGTGGGTCCTTTGGTGATTCACCGGTCTCCAACCGTGTTACGTTGATTTCTTTCTCTTTGATCCAGTAAATTCAGGTGCTAGTAGCGAGAAAACTGGTGAGTCGCCAGTTGATGTCCGCGACCGCCGGTTGCTTTAGTTCCTCAAGGCAGTGATCATCTATGTTTGGCTAGCGTTTCACTAGTCTTCTCTGGTGAAGCACCGATTTTCACTTGATTTCCTTTTTTTACTCTATTTCTTACTCTTTTTCTTCAAATTAGATATTTGCACATAAAAAGGCAAAAAGGGCATAAAGTTCATCTAAATGACTTGAAAACAAAGCTAAAGCTCATGCTTAAGAGCCTAATGAGTTGGTAAATTACCAACTCATCATACCCCCAAACTTGAACCACTGCTTGTCCTCAAGTAATGCAGTTTTTATTAGTTAAGAAACATGCCACTCCACAAGACTTTATACCTCAATGAACACTTGATTCATGACAACCCAAAAATGCTCACCAACTCACCGAAAAAGAGAAGCATATTCCCCCAAAAACAGAAAAAATGAAAAAGTTTCAAGAGGCCACCACCATTCAAAAACATGATTCACAAGAGCTTTCATTTTGGAAATGAGGTAGCTTATCCATGAAGTAAATATAGAATCCCAATTCATAATCATTGCACATTCTAAGCTTGCCTTAGAGCTTGCACTTCTCATGTATTATGCACACATTTACCCTTAATGCAATTGTGTCATCAAAAGGAATGATGCCGCTCACAGAATAGAGAATCCCTATTCTTTATCATGAAATTAATGCATAAATACAAGGGATTGTAGAAAGAGATGATCACTCTCAATCTCCAAAAAGAAATCTTCATGCACACAACTCGACCCATAAGCCGCCCTTCGTGTAATTCGCCACTAATGTAGAGAAGCTACACTCAAAATCACTTAGGAATTGTGGGTCATAATGAAGTCTAGGATTAAGGGTAGGATACATGATTTGCTTTAGTGACTAATGCCTTCCTAATGCCTTTACAAATGCGTGTAGTCACCCCACATCTTGTTTAGATCACTTCACCTTATTTCTCCTTATTCGTCATCTTCATCTTTTGTGTAACACGATCCACCCTTATAGTATCTATCAATTTCACATTTAGCCTTACTATGCAGGAGATAGCACCTATTTACTATTCTTTCTCTTTTGATGATTTGAGGGTTTTCACCCTCATTGATTTACTCATCTCATCAAAATTTTGGTGCCACCTCAATTTTAGGCTTCTCATTTTCCCCCTACTCTTGCTAACCCCCAAACTTAGGCTTTTGCCTCATTTCACATTCATTACCTTCTTGCTCCCTATTTCTTGGGCTTCAAGCCCCATTTTACATTATTTCATCACTAGTAATTAGGGAGGATGGGTGCCAAAGAGAAGGATTAAAAATGGTCTTTTGCCATGTAATTTATTTTCAAAGAAAGGGTCCAAGGCTCAAACGTTGGCTATCAACAGTTAATGTTATGATGGTCATTTTGGGTGAAGTGACTTAACAAAAGAGAGCCTAAGATCATGTTCTAAGTGCAGCTACATCTACGATTTCGCCTTGAGTCACAGTTAGGGAAAGTTCTAGATAAGAAACTATGCATGAGATTTACAAAAATCCTTACCACACAAGGCATCACACCTAAAGAGTCCACAAAAGTCTTTATCAACACAAAATCTTGATTCAAGATATTAGAACATGCAAATTCATAAGTCAAACAAGGAATCTACAATGTATGACAAAGAGTGCTACATTCTCATTTCAAATGCTCATTCATCCTTTCTCATTTTCATGCCACATTTCAAAAAATATTTTGGCAGTACCTCTCAAAATAGCTCCACTTAAGACTCAAAAACAACATGTCATTTTCCCTTAAGAGAGTCGCCTCACAATCTATCATCGGGAAGTCCCAACCCGGTTCGACAACAAACAGAAAAGAAAAAGATAAATGCTCCTTGGGAGAAACTGTGGTATGAAGAAAAACCTTGGAATTTGATTACTATTCTACTATTTACACAGACGAACAAAAGACTTGGATCATAAAGTAGTATTTAACAATTCAAAACAAGGACCCAATTTTCATCACTAGCACACTAGCGTCTGCAAAACTCATCCATTTTATTCATTCAAATTTTATCCACACAACTAGCACAACAAGGGCAATCATCAACAATACTAAAAATGAGCCCGACAAAGGCTCACGATTCTTCATCAAAAATAAAAATAAAAGCCCCACAAGGGCTACATAAAACCATCACAAAGAAACACAAATGATCCCCCAGAAAGCACTCATCCCACCCCCAACTTAAAGAGTGCATTTCCCCCAATGAATGCATTCAAAATAAAGGGGCTAGAGACTCCCTAAGCGGGTCACTCCTCATTATTGTCATCAGCAACTGCACCTGCTCCTGTTGCGCCATCAAAGCCTACCTCTTCTAAATCTTCGGTGTCATCCCCTAGGCCCTCAAACAAATCATCAATGGGTTTTTAAACTATGGAAGGGGAAGTCATGAAGCACCTCCACAGATGTCTGACTTTTCCACTCCCTCACTGCAGTCCAAAGAGAAGTGATAGCCCCTCCACTGCATTCACCCATTTGCACAATGTTGTAAGACTCTCATACATAGATTTCAGCTCCCTTTTTACTGTTTGAGCATTGAGTGTAGGGAGGCTCCTAGACAAATTTTGAAGTTGACTCTCATGATAGATGGTTATTTCCACGATTTTATGGAGACCACTCAGTTTGGAGGATGTTGGAAGGTGTGATGCTTCCTAAAGAGGTATGTCACTGGAGGTTTGGCTCGAAACTTCTTGCTGAGACACATTCAAATGTGGGGCATATGATGACTGCTCCAACCCATGGGATAGTGAACCCTCTGCCAACCCAAAAGCTTGCATCCACTTCCTCTTAATTGTGGGTGCCTAGACATCTCTCTTCCTGTCTAATGATATCACTCCTGAGGTAGCAACAAGGATCTCATCAAGGAACAATGGCGCTTCTTCTTGCAAACACAATTGAGAAATAAGGATGGCGTATGGCATGGAGGTACTGGCCTGTCTTGCCTATTACTTCATTTGCTGGGCCACAATCTCCCTAAAGTTAATGGGACTCCAGAAATGATGTAGTCTATGAGAATAGTCGTCTCTAAGCTGACCCGCTATTTATTTTTAGAAGGGATGATGCAACCACAGATGAAATCTAGCCACAATTAGCCTCAAACTTCTGATCATGGCGAGAAATTTTTCCACCCTTGAAAGCCCATAGAGGAGTGTCATCCGAAATGGTAGGGGCTATCCAATAAACTGGTTCTTTATGTCAGCAATCCTGGCCATGTACTCTAAGCTAGTGTCAATCTAATCCTCCCAGGATAGATAGTTGATAGCTGTTGGAGTTATGTCCACCTCCACCCCTCATACCATGACTGAAGATATGCAAGGGAAGTCGTTGACTTTGCCTCTGTGGTTCATGTTGTCCTACCTTGCCTGGTAGGAAGCATAGAACTCCGGCACCAAGAAAGGATAGTAGTCCGGGAGAGGGTTCTCGAAAGTGTGCCATTGCCTGTCCCTGAATTGCGCGGTGATGTTGGGATGGTCACCACACAATCCTACCAAGTAAAACCTCATTTTGACCATGATTGACTGGCCCTTACATATGTCGTAATGCCCCATCATGTCGGGCACAGAAAATATAATGGCCTCCTTAGAATTGGCAGGTGTTGCGAAGGCCTTGGCTTTATCTTTGTCTTTGGTGGTTGATGAGGCTGGGGCTTTGCCATTACAGGTGTTCCTGGATGAATACATAATCTAAAAACATGATGTTAGTAGCAGCCGCTATGCACTGAAATGAAATAACTAACACTATTCTAATATTGATATGAGAAGCAAAGATGAACAATTATCTTTCAAATAACTAGGAGCACCGGTGAGCCGTAGGATAGTATCCGCAAGATGCCGTTAAACCACTGGTGAGAAACACTAAACTGGGGTAGTGGATATTCCATCGGTGATAGAGCGGTGAGTCTCTAGTCTCGATCCACGCAACATGGGATCAAAGCAGTAGGTAGAGGCTAACATTAGCCCGAACAGGTGTTTCATAGGCATTTTGCCTCACCCGACCAGAGAATAGCTGATGGTCGTCGTCCCAATGCATCCTCATGAATTCCAATGTCAGCATTTCACATACATTTACTCACATCATATCAAAGCACTACCTACACCCATGAAAAGGACCAAAATGATGATTTACCCTTAAGAATGGCGTCACCTAATCTATCATAGGGCAAAGCATGATTTTTTAATCCCTTTTGTGGTTACTCAAATTTCACCCCACGGAGCTCTATATAAGATTAGCAACTTCCCCTACATCCATTTCAGTAATAAGCTTCTATCATCCCACAAATTTCATATCACCTCAAATAGAGCAGCAATCATGAAAATATTTGGGGAGAATGACAGTAAAGAGGAGGGGAATGTATGTCATAACCACATGTATATGCAACTAGAGTACAATAGAATAAAAAAATCATAAAGTTAGAGGTACATTATCGCTTTTGAGAGAGTATTTAATAGAGAGTTGTGGGAGCTTGGTGATGCTCAACAATGGCAAACTCTTGTGAATTATTTAGTAGAGAGAAAGATTGTGAGTGTAGTGAAAATTTTATGGAAAGGGTGAGGGATTTTATAGGTAAGCAAGTGAGAGTGTGGCTGGTTGAGGAGAAGGTGGAGTGTTAATGGTGAGTTAATTGTATGGAAAGTGGAAGATATGAAGTTGTGGGAATATGCAAAGGTGGGGTGTTGGGAAAATAAAATGGGGTGTGGGAAAGTGGTAAAAAGAGGAAAAAGGGAAGTCTATGGGGGTATTACTTTTAGATTAGGGCGGCTCAAGAAGGTTTTGGGTCAGGTGGGTCCACATTTAGTTAAGATTTTTAAAATACAACATGTACCTTTATCGGAACTACACTGGCGATCGTCATTTTGATCCAGCAATTCGCCGCCTTACCATCTCGTGCTTGAATTTATGCCCAGTTTACTGTCTTACAATCGATGATTGACCGGTAATTCGAGAACAAGGTTCGGTGTTCCGCTGGTGGATCACCTCTTGGGCACCAATTGCTCAGGTCTTCTTGGTTGCACTGGCGATTGAACGGCGACATATGCTTTTGCATTGGTGGTCCGCCGGTTCATTCGCCGGTCTAATAGTGATGTTCCCAGGTTTCTGCTTGCATGCTTAAGCGAGCAGCGGTTCGCACATCTGGATCGGTGATTCACTGATCCGGTGCGTTGCCTGCCTTGTTTTTTTGTTTCCTCTCCTCGCTTTGCACCTCATTAGTCCTACAAAAATAAAAAACAACAATGACATGAAAACATTCAAAATAAGACACTTGAGTTGCCTCCCAAGAAGCGCCTTAATTAACGTCATGGCACGGCGTATTACTCATTTAGCATTCAATCTTCAAAGGATAATCCTCTGACTCGGCCTTCTTCATCTCCACTCCAGTATACTCGCTCTCTTCATGCAATACTCCAATCACTTTGTATTCATTTGGAGGCTTAGCGGATCAACACACCTTAAAGTTGACCTCTTCGCTTGCAACCCAGAACTTGTGCTCACCTAGCTCCACATATACCAAAGCTTTACCTGTGGAGAGCAATGTTCTCCCCAGAATGATTGGCACTTCTAAACTCATTTCAAAATCAAGAACCATGAAATCAACTGGTAAAATAAATTTATCTACCCTCACCAATACATCCTCTAAAACACCCATAGGTTTCTTTATGGAGCGATCAACCATTAACAACCTCATTGATGTGGGTTTGGTATTTCCAAGCCTCAATTTCTTGAAGATGATAAGGGGTATCAAATTTATACTTGCACCAAGATCGCAGAGGGCTTTCTTAAACACACATAACCTGATAGTGCAAGGAATCGTGAAGGCTCTTGGATCTTCTCTCTTTGGGGCAAGATTTCTTATCATCATTGCACTACAGTGATGCGTTGTCTCTCTGGTGCCCACATCTACCACCTTGTTCTTTTTCAACAGCTCCTTCATGAACTCGGCATATCCGGGCATTTGAAGTAGGGCATCCACCAACGGTATATTAATGGACAATTTACTGAACAGGTTGATATATTCACTGAACTGATCATCCTTGTTTCTCTTGGCTAACCATTGTGGGTAAGAGGGTGGAGCTCTTGGTTCTTATTACTTATCATTTGAGGCCTTCATGCCTACCTCGTCTTCATCAACATTTGAGGGAACTTTATATGTTTCTCTCTCACCTTCTTCTTCAACATTTTCCCAACCACTTGGTGCTTTTGGCACCACATCAGATTCATTTTCATCATTTATTTTAGGAGTGACAACCTCCTTAGGCTTCACACTTCATCTCCAACCATCTTACCACTCCTCGTGATGATGGCCATGCATTGACTGTCTTTTTTCGGGTTTGGCAGTGTATCACTTGGTAGTGTTCCTTTCATTTGGGGGTTCATTTGAGAGGACAAGTGATTCATTTGACCTTCCAAATGCTTAATGGAGGCTGAATGGCAACTCATAGTTTGGGCAAGGTTAGACACCTCCCCTTTCAATTCTTTGGCCCCGTTGTCGGTTGATTCCACTTTCTTGAGGACTCTCCTAGCATCTCTTCAATTTTTGAGTTACCCATATCTCTCACACCTGGCTGATTTGGGGCGTTTTCAGATTTAGGAAGGTGAACATATGGTTTTGAACTTCGATGATAACGATCTCCCTCTCGATTTTTCTCTCTAGTGTCCTATCTTTCATTTCTATTAGGCCATCCTTGTGCGATGCAGTTTCTCCAACCTTGATTCTCTTCCCATGGGCGCTAAGGGCCTTGATTAGTTCCTTGAAACTCAGGTCGAGAACCCCTCCATCTGATTTGCCATGTATTGGCACTTCTCATCGTATCTTGGTGGCGACAATTCTCCTTCAAAGTGCAATAGACCCTATGTACCTACAACGTTCACAACTTTGGGCCTTGCCCCCATCACATGTTTTGTCATTAGTTCCAGACGCATCATCATTTTAGAAAGATTTTCATCTCGCTCTTCATCTCTTTTTCACAACTTAGCTGCCAACACACTAGAACCAATATCATGTGTTGATACATTGGTCTCTCTCGTATTCCATGCCCCATTTGTCTTTGTCATTCTGTCCAAAAGAGCCTTAGCTAATCCATATGTCTAATCCATGATTGATCTTCCAGCTAAATTATTTGCAACAGATTTGTTAATGGAGTCTAGAGCTCGATAAAAACTTTGAAGGAGCACTCCAATAGGATGACCATGGTTAGGACAAAGGGAAACCTTCTTCTTGAACCTTACCATGCTTCATGCAATGGTTCTCCTAGCTCTTGCCTAAAGTTCATGATATCACCCCTCAGCTGCAACAGTTTTGACAAAGGGAAGAATCTATACAAAAATGCTTCAGTCAATTCTTGACACGATGTAATGCAACCAGGAGGGAGTTCCTCCAACCACATCGTCACCTCACCCATTAGGGACAATGGCTAGAGCCTTAACCTGATAGACTCTTGACTTATATTCGTTATGTTGAAAGGCTGGCAGATCTCTAAGAAATTCCTCAAGTGGAATTTGCATCCTCACTCAGTTTTCCCCCGAAGAGCCCTTTTATCTGTAGCAAATGTAGCATTGTACTTGTGACATGGAACACGACATTCCCTACCGTGGGTGGTAGACGAATAGCTCCTGAAATTTCGGGCATCACCGGATTATCTTCTTGGTGCTCCATATTAGCCTCAACTGAGCTATCCCCTGTTTGTGAGTGATGACTCATATGACTTTACCCTAACAATCACAGCAAGATTAACGTCAACATCTAATATGCAAGACAAATTCAAATTAACAATCAACACAAGAATATCAAGTGCTAGTCCCCGAAAACGACGCCATTTTGATCACGTCAAAAATATACTCTTCATTTTGAAAGAGCGTAAATAGTCATTGTATCAAAATAATTATTCCAACAGATGTGGGGGTCGAATCCCACAGAGACTAACAAGTGATATGTGCAGGTGTTGTTTGGAAAATTGAAATTAATCCGCATCACTCAAAAGAAATAAAGCAGTAAATATTTTGGGGGAGACTTGATGTTAACAATATGGTATAGATTCTAACTCGGCTAATTCGAATAACAAAATAATCAAAGTTGTAGACAATAATGAGAGGGACTAGAGTTGTGGTGTAGATGATGTGCTAATTAAACAAGGCTATGCTAGATCATCTCGTCATTCCAAATTGTGTAAATAACTTTGGACAAGCGGGAATTCTATGTTTTTCAACCTCATAAATGCCTCTTTCTAGAGTTCTTTCGAACCACTAGACACATTTAAATTAGCCCAATCAAGTTTGGATTAATAGCTGCACTAATGTCTAGCTATTAGCTATTAGTTAGGAATGAGAATATGGGTTTTGACTATGTCTAGCCCAACTCCACAACATCACATCCATTTCCCCCATCAAATTCTCTCCCAATACTCAATTCTTCTCTTTCAAGCAGAAATCAAGTAAAAAAAGTAGACCCACATTTGCAACTATGGATCTTCAATTATAAATTGGAAAGAACTTAACAGATTTACACTAATTAAGCAATATTGAGATGGATCTAGAAATGTCTAATCTAATTACGCACTCATCACCACACACCTCTAGTTAATAATTTTTCTACTCATGGTTAAGAAACTAAAGAGAATATTTAAAAATAAACTCATTGATTTCAATAATAAGAGAAGCAAAACCAAATTCAACAATATGTCTTCAACAGTGGTGGTACCTTGCTATAGAAGAAGATGAAGAAAAGAAAAACAATATTTAATAATTTCCTACCAATAGAATTCTACTTTCTTCCTTAACAAAAAGAATGGCATTTTGGCACTTGCAAAAGTAACGGCGGTTCACCGGTTACTTTTCATGAATCGCTAACTATCATCTATTGCTCCTTTAGTGAATTTCAGTATCCTTCAGCGGGTCCTTCGGCGATTCGCCCATCTCCAACCGCGCTATGCCAATTTCTTTTCTTTGATCCAGCAAGTTCAGGTGTCAGTAGGCAAGTTAACTAGCGAGTCATTGGTTGATGTTCACGTTCGCAGGTTGCTTTAGTTCCTCAAGCCAGTGATCATCTACGTTTTGCCGGTCTTCTCTGGTGAAGTGTCGGTTTTCTCCTTTTCTTGCTCTTTTTTTTTGAATTAGATATCTGCACATAAAAAGGAAAAAAGGGCATAAAATTCATCTAAATGACTTAAAAACTAAGCTAAAGCTCATGCTTAAGATCCTAATGCGTTGATAAATTACCAACTCATCAGCCACCACATCCACAACTAATTATACTATTGAGTAATGCTAGGAGCTGTTAGTAATTCCAATTCAATGATGCCCCATCAATATCACACACTTAGTATTCTCTTCTTTGGTATTTTCTATGCTTTGTCGCTATATTTTGTGTGAATTTGTAGTTCAATTGGCAAGTTGTGATTCCCCTAATTTTTATTTTATTGTTTTTGAGATATTGATGCAAGTTACTTCAATTTAATAGAAAACTCTTGTATGATCAACTACTATTCCTTGTGAGATTCGATCCCGACACTCATAGGGTATATTTTTTTTACTAATGACCGTTTACACTTCATACTTGCAAGGAGTGAATTTGGATGTTATAAAAAATAGCGCCACTGCCGGGGAATATAGTTTGATAGCCCTTAGTTGTTTGTTATTTTGAATTAATTTCACATCTTGGTTGGTTTGACTTTACTATTTTGGTTTGTTCCCTCTAAGTTATCTTGATATGAGCCAACACTCACAAGAAGGAGAAGGTTCAGTGGATGGGCATATGGATCACTAGGATGATGATCCCATGATGCCTAATTTAGCAGGTGCCATTTACCTACCTCCTACGGTAGGGAATGCAATTTTTCATGTGACGAGTATAATGCTGCACTTATTTCAAAAGAAGGGGCTCTTCGGAGGAATTCCTAGCGAAGATGCTAATAGGCATCTCCATAACATTCTTGAGATTTGCCAACCCTTCAACATCACAAATATAATCCAAGAATTGATCAGATTGAGGCTCTTCCCATTTTCACTAATAGGTATATAAACATATCAACAANATAACATTCTTGAGATTTGCCAACCCTTCAACATCACAAATATAATCCAAGAATTGATCAGATTGAGGCTCTTCCCATTTTCACTAATAGGGGAAGCCACAACTTTCTTGGAGGTGTTGCTTCCCAAGTCTATTATCTCTTGGAATGAGCTTACTGACGTATTTTTGGACAGTTTCTTCCCTTCCTCGAGGATGCTACGGTTGAGGGATGAAATTACCAATTTTCGACAACTTATGGGTGGACAACTCCATGAAGAATGGTTGAGGATTTAGAAAAAGGATGCCATTTTCCCAAACCATGGGTTGCTCATTAGGGTTCTACTTCAGAGCTTCTATCATACATTAGATTTTATCGACAACTCTGTGGCAAATAATTCACAAGGGGATCCATCATGGATCAGCCCTATGGAGTGTCCAAGGCACTTCTTGATAGAATGACCAAGACCAATGGAGAATTTGCATACTAGAGAAGCGGAGGTATCTTCTAGTGTTGTTTCCCCCAAAATTGTGGATGCGAAGATGAGGAAAAGAGATGAGGCTAGAGATGAAACTCTTGCTAAGATGGGGACCCAGTTGGAGTTGATAGGAAAATATGTGATGGGAGCCGGTGGAAAGAGTGTGAATGTTGTAGGTACCCAAGGCCATACTCAATTTGTGATGGCAGATATGATGAGGAGTGTCAGTACATGGGGGGTCAAGTGGGGGCCCTGGGTATCATGGTGTAAAACAAGGTCCTTGTATCCCAAGGGATGAGAATCAAGGTTGGAGAAATCGTGACAATCCAGGATGGGAAGATAGAAATGATCGATGTGGGAATAGAGATCAAAATCATGAAGGAGAGAGATATCACCTGTTATACCCCAGGAATCCAAGGATCAGACCCGGGAGTCAAATGGTAAAAATCTGTAAAATGTTGCAGCAGTGCAGAACGAGTCGTTAGATGACTCGTGAGGAGATACCACGATTCGTCAGGTGGCTCGTGGGAAGGTTGGACTATTCTAAGGAGTTGAGCTCCCCACGGGCGTGGGAACGACTCGTGGTCAGCCACCATGAGTCGTTAGCTCTCCCGTGGGGTGAGGTTAGGGGTTACCTGGGAGGTTTGACCAATGTACCTAACGGATGGGACCCCATGAGTTGTGGCCAGACCCAACGACTCTTGAGGTGGGTCGTGAGCAAGCCTGTAGAAATTTGATTAAGGATGAGGCAGTGTACTTGACGGAAGCTGGTAACAAGCCGTTGCCTCGGGGGATGAGTCATCATGTCCTCTGTTAAGAGCCCAGGTGAAAAGTTCCATTGTACTCGACGAAACGACCCAATGACTCATTGTCCCTGGTAACGAGTCGTCAGGTCGCCCGTTAGGGTCACCTGGTAGTTATTTCCTGCGAAGTAGTAAGGGACTTCTCATAATTTCCTATGCTCCTAAGACCTAAAATATGTCGTTTTGAGGTCAGGACAGGGTCTTTTAAAGGGACATCATCAATGATAAACATAATTTGATACTTGTAAGAGTAGAGAGGAAAGAGGAAAGGGATTCAAGTGTCTTCTTTAAGATTCTTCAAGTTTCCACCTAGGCTTCCTCAAGGGAGTTAAGAATTACGTAATGCCAGGTATGTGGGGTTTTGAATGGGTATCTTAGTCCCTACCCATGCCCAATTTCTCTCAAATACTTAGTTTAAATTACAAACTCTTGACGGGTCATAACCCAATGGCATGTTTCCTCAAAAATCGATATGAACATGTTGTATTATGTTTAAAGTCATGGGTTTTAATTTTTGGGCTGTTTTCACTCATTTTCTTCAACATTTGATGATTTAATCCCTAAAAGCACATGTACCCTAAATCAAGGGATTTGTAGTGAAATTCATAATTATGGTGGTTTCTAAAGCATGATATGAACTTTTGAATTCTAAGCATGTTTTCAATTAGCCATGTTATTATGATCACGTTTTCCACAAATTTAAGCATTTCAAGTATGGTTGAGATTATGGGCAATGCCCACATGTCGCTTATGATTCATGAACAATGAATTTGGCCGAACCAAGGGCCCTATTTCCATGGCTAGTATCACGAATTCTCAAGAAAGTTATGATTATCACAATTTAACTACCCATGTATGTCATGTATGAATTTTATGAGCATGTTGCATGTTTTGGGAGTAGTACTTAACACCGAGTAGGTTCCGGGCCAAGGTTATGCCCCGAATCTAAGAACTATGTGCCACTGTGGGTTATGTTTGGGACCTCCTCAGTGTCTATCCCCTAATACCTACGGGGTATCCATGAGTGATATCACACCTTTCATGGTTCATACCCTTGGCATGGTATGGAAGGCCTCCTGACTAAGCTTATAGGTCAGGCTTCATGTGTGCTCGTATGGGGTATGTTGGTTATAAAAATCTCCCACTGTTCCTCATGTTTTAATGCATGTATGATTATTTTCTTTTGGGATCAAGCCGTGTTTATAGAATGTTTTCATGTCATGTTATGAGTATGACAGGTTTACATGGACGGCCTCCTGACTAGGTTTACAGGTCAGGCTCCATGTGTGCTAGTATAGGGTATGTTTGTTATAAAAATCTCCCACTGTTCCTCATGTTTTAATGCATATAT
>JACEIK010013015.1:0-24649 GCA_018107945.1 Datura stramonium | reverse complement strand
TGCTTGGTTGATAAAACGGGATTATGTAGAGACCGATTTAGGTTTATCACATCACCACTCGAAGAAGTAGTTGTGAGGCTAAGTTGAGTTAAATGATTAGTTGCACGAGAGTCCCTAATCATTTCCACGTAAACCACATTGCCCACGAACTAGAATTAGCATCCTCGCTCACAACGATGCAGCGAGACTAGTTTGTCATGTTTAGAGGCTCGAAAGGCCATGAGCATGCAATTCTAATTATGTGAGACGACAATCGATAGTTTCACACTAAACCCATCGCAATTCGTAATAGCGCATGATTAATTGGTTTTAACTCTATGTTGCTCCTAGAGTGAATTCAGAATATGTCGTTGACCAAAATTAGACTTAATTAAATTTCCCTCGAAAACGTCTATAACCAATATTTTCGGTATTTAAGATCACACTTGAAATAGATAGTTAGACGAATGGGTCCAGTCCCTGTGGGTTCGACATTTCGGTTCTCTAAAAGAGCCACTATATTACTTGCACGACCCGTACGCTTGCGGGATGCGCGGAAAAGGGCATGTCAATGGACTACGCCTCCAAATATCTCTAAGCTCATGAGAAGAATTATCCAACTCATGACTTGGAGCTGGCAGTGGTGGTGTTTGTGTTGAAAATATGAAGACACTATATGTACGGGGCTCACGTGGATGTTTTCACTGATCACAATATCCTACAATATTTATTCAATTAGAAGGATCTATATCCGTTAGATAAGCTAGTTAGAGCTCTTAAAGGATTAGTACATGAGCGTGCTATATCACCCGGGCAAAGCGAATATGGTGGCTGGCACCCTAAGTAGAGTGTCTATGGGTAGCGTGGCTCATGTTGAGGAAGGAAAAAGGGAATTGGTGAAGGATATTCACAGACTCGGTTAGGGGTGCAGTTTGTTGACTCAGATGAGAGTGGAGTGGTGATACAAAAATGGTTAGATTCCTATTTGGTTGTTGAAGTTAAGTCCAAACAGGATTAAGATCCCATTTTACTTAAACTTAAGGAAGCGATGCTTAGAAAAGAGGTTGAGGCTTTCTCCAAAGGAGGAGATGGTGTGCTCCGTTACTAGTGTAGATTGTGTATACGAGACGTCGGTGACTTGACACAGCAGATATTGGTTGAAGCACATAACTTGAGATACTCCATACACCCTAGTGCTACAAAAATGTACTGTGATTTGCGGGATATTTCCTGGTGGAATGGCATGAAGAGAGACATTGACGAATTCGTAGCTAAGTGCCCAAACTGTCAGCAAGTCAAGGTAGAACACAAGATACTAAGAGGTATGACCCAGGATATGAGCATAACCACGTGGAAGTGGGAAGAAGTGAATGTGTACTTTATTACGGGTCTACCTCGAACTCATCAACTACATGATTCTATCTGGGGAGCAGTAGACCGAATGTCTAAGTCAGCATATTTCCTCCCAGTTAAACCTACAGATTCAACTAAGGACTTTGCTAGCCTTTAAATTCGGTAGTTGTTCAGACTTCATGGGGTTCCATTATTCATTATTTCAAATAGAGGTATCCACTTCACCTCGTATTTTTGGAAGTCTTTTCAGAAGGGATAGTTGTTGTTGTACCTTCTGCATAGCTTCATGAACCAAATCTTACCCAATTAAAGTATCTTCATGAACCTCAAACCACCCAATAGGAGATCTTCACCTCCTACCATACAATGCCTTAAACCGGGCCGTCTAAAAACTGGAGTGATAGCTGTTGTTCTACGCAAACTCAATAAGAGGTAAGTGGTCATGAAGCTATGCAGAAGGTACAACTCATTAGAAGAAAGATTGAAAACAACTCAGAGCCGTCAAAAATCTTATGTTGTGTGAGGAGAAGAGAATTTGAGTTTGTTATGGATTACTGGGTTTATCTAAAAATTTCACCCATTAAAGGGGTGATGATATTTGGGAAGAAGGAAAAGTTCATTTTGAGATATGTGGGACCTTACAGAATTCTTAGGCGAATTGGCAAGGTAGCTTATGAGCTGGAGTTACCTTCAGAGTTGGCATCTATGCAGTATTCCATATGTCACTATTGAAGAAGTGCATTGGTGATCCAACTTTTATTGTGCCATTGGAAAGTGTGGGAGTGAAATATAGTCTCTCATACGAGGAGGTTCCTGTGCAGATCCTTGACTGATAGGTTCGTAAGCTAAGGAAAAAGGAGGTACTTCAGTCACAGTCTTGTGGAGAGGTTGAGGGAGCTACATGGGAGGCCGAAGCGGATATGATGGCTAGATACCCCCATTTGTTCCCTTTTGACTCAGTTTCAGTTTAAGGTATCAATTCCCTCCCCAAAACTGCTTTTAGTTCGTGTGTTTCAATTTCCTTCATGTAAATGAATATGTGCATGATTAGTGAATTCAGGTCATACTTGTGATCCAGTTCAGAGGTAGTCATTCCGCTAGTTTCAGTTTTCATAATCATTATTTATGTCTAAAGATTTCCATTCCCTGCTTTCCTATGTGTTTTCCAACATTTGAGGATGAATGCTCCAAAGGGGAAGATGTTGTAATGCCCCGGAAACTCAACGACTAGACCAGGGACTTAAATTAGAGAAAAACTGGAAAATCTGCACTAGGTCATAGGATGAGTCATCCTGTGAACCGTGAGAGGTGACCACGAGTCATTATGTGACTCGTGGTGAGGCCTGGGCTTGAGTTAAAGGCATTGTTAAGGGGAGTCATCACGTGCATCACCACGAGTCATGGTCAGACCCCACGACTCGTTAGGTCAGCCGTAAGTAGAGGAATTAAAAAAGGAAAAAAAATAAGGTAGTGCACCTAACGAAAGGACCCCACGAGTCGTGGTCAGTCACCCCGATTTGTGGGATGGGTCGTGGTCAGCCAGATGGAATTTATTTGAAATTGAGGTAGTGCATGTGAAAAATGGTGACCACGAGTCATGGTCACCTAAAATGATTCGTGATCTCCCTCGTGATGAACCCAGATGATTAGTTAGGCAGTGCACTTTATGAACGATGCCACGAGTCGTTTGGTCCCTCGTGGGTGCCCCGACAGTCAGTTTTCCTGCAAATTTCCTGAGGCTGTTTCAGAAATTTCCTAACCTCCTAGACTCTAAATTACATCGTTTTAGTGAATTTTTTAAGGAATTTAGAGGGGCTAAATGATTTCCCCCTCATTCCCCACGCAGATACTCAAAAAAATTCGCAAGAATTCTCTTAGAACTTTTCAAAGCAAGATCAAGGGTAGTCCGTTTATGCTCGATTTCTCAAAGAAATTCTTTGGGATACTTCATTAGATATGTGGGAATTCAACAAGGGAACAATTCTTCCCTTGTGTCCCCAAATTTCTCCCTACTTTTCTTTATCTGTTCTAGCCTTGGAATTATCGAATGTTAAGAAATTTTAGTCATACTTCGTCTAATCCATGTGGAATGTTACTTCTTGTTAGTTATAGATATTTTCCACTAGTTTGTGACTGAAATGATGTTAATTCTTATGAAGTGTAATTTAGCCCTATTTCTGAACTAGAAAATCTTGAATTTTGCAATAGTGTTTGAATAAAGAAATTTTGCTTGAATTTTATCAGTGTTGGGGACTCCCATGTTGTTAGTGGCATTTAAACTAAATCAAATTATTGTCCGTTGATTTTTATCCAAAATGTTAGGAATCTCAATGTCAGTCAGAAATGTCAACTGATCAGTTTGACTGTAGAAATTCCTGAGATTTCAATAGTACCTCCCAGTTATCAGAATCAGATTTCAAGACTCAGCCCAACTGTGTCGCTTGCCCACATGGCCCTGCTTCTGCTGATTACCCTGCCATAGACCCGGTCGGTCATTTCATGCCACTCTATCTTTGATAAAAACAATTTATGGAATTGTGACCCTCACCACCACAAGTAAAATAAGTAATTGGTTACCTCCTACACCAACCTGCGTGCCTCCTACCATATACTCTGCAAAATGGTATTGCCGACCCCCTAGACTGTCATTGTCCTAACTCCACTAGGGAACCATAACTAGGTTCTGCACCTATTGCTATTGGTGTCGGATATCCAGATGGCTCCCCCTGATACCATGGCTTAGATCCACCACGTGATATAATCTAGAAGTTTGCAGGCCTTATTCTTTTTTGTTGCTCCCTCTCAACCCGCTCCCTTTCTAGACGCTTTAAATTGTCATCCTCCAAACTCTGTGCCAATGCCTGTATATGTGCTATGCTCGCACTCGCCTGCACAGCAGCAACCCTGCAGTGCTTCACATACTCTGGAAGAAACTCATTTACATACCGATGTATCCTTGCTCTCATGGTGCTAACAAAAGAAGGAGCATATAGGGCCAGTGAATCAAACCAAAGTCCATACTCGCCTATGCTTATATCTCCCTTCTCTAAGCATAAAAATTGATCCACCCTATCATCCCAAACCTCCAAAGGAAGATATTGATCATGAAATGCGTCAACAAAATCAGCCCACTTGACCGGAGATGCATGTCGACCCCTCGAGCACTACCAACCTTCATACCACAATACCGCTACCTCAGGCAATATAAATGCCGCCAACTCTACAGCCTCAATGGACTTAGCATGCATAACTCGGAAGATGCAATACAACTGATTTACAAAGTCCTGCGGATCCTCATTTACCCTTGTCCCAGAGAACTCTAGATGATTCAAAGCTATGAACTCTCGAGTCTTCGAACTCCTAACTCGCTCTCAAAACACTGCACCTGGTTGTGCCCCAACCTCTGGTTGTTCTACTACTACTGTGGCCAGCAACTGTACTACAGCCCTCAACTCCTTATCTGTTGGAATTAGGGTAGCTGCAGCTCTAGGGACCTGCTCAGCCTTTGGAACATCTATACTTGGGGGTACTAGTTCTTTTGGTGGAGTGAAGGCCTCATTTCGGGCTTTAGATGGGTATGTCTCTATAGAGTGTACCCTACCGATACCCCAACTGCTGCAATATCTAGCTGCTATTCGACCCGTATTCTCTGAGTTGAAGGCATCCCTACACAATTTAACTAACGTAAGACTAGACTCGACTACTACAACTTCAGACTTAGTGCATGGTTTGATTAAGAAAGACGAGTAACCATCGTAAATGCCCTGATTTGATTAAGAAAGAAGAGTAACAATCCCAAATACCCTGTAGCCTCTTGTCTATAAGAACGCTGTGCAACACACACACAAACAAGAATCTGCTAGACATGGCTCATAGACTTCCTAGGACATGAACTGCTCGGATACCAAGTCTGTCACACCCAACCCGTGGAAGTGTGATTGGCACCTGGTGCCAACCCTGATATGAGCATACGAGATTCCCAAATGTAAAACAAAGGCCAGAACCGATGAGGCACAACATAAAATAACATACTGACATTAGTAATCAATAAAACGTTGCAACTAGGTATTATGCTACTAGGTCGTCATGACCACACACAACCAAAAGGCATATACCAAGGCTCACATGACCTACTACATCATTTACAACCCAATAGGTACCGCCTATGAAACTCAAAAGAGTTTAACAAGTTTATATTGATTGGCATAGGGGCCCGACCTACCCAATATATACATAAAATCACAAAAAGGTATCTCTGAAAATGTTGGAGCTTACCACACCTATCTTGAATTCAACTCAACCTTAGGGACCTCAATCATCCTAACAATAAGGACCTGCAGGCATGAATGCATCACCCAACTAGGGCGTCAGTACACAATACCAAATATGAAAGACGACAATAAGAAAACTGTATAGAGATTTTAGATAGCTGACAGAACATAGAGCTATAACCTTAAAAACCCAATCTGGCAACCCACATCCTTGGAAAATATAGGAAGCTCCAAGAAACTATATAACATTACAAATCAATACAAATATAACACAAGTTAACCATATCATCAATTAGGAACTACCAGACCATCTCTCAGCGACATAGTTAACTAGCTCAATCAATCTGGGACATCATCCTCAACCCCTTAGTTCATTTTACTCCTTAGGCTCAACCCCTCAGCCGGAACCACTCTTGTGCGTCAGGTATCCATGAGCCCCAAGGCCTCAATGAGAATATACAATCATAAACACAAACATTCAAAATCAATGTTCACGAGTAAAGACCCTAAACAGCCCCTAACAGATTCGTGACGGCGTCAACCGACACTCATGATACAAATCAATTCTACGGGTTGCTCGACTTGACGATGTGTCCATCAACATACGAGTCTAACCAAACCTTATGAAAACATAAACACACAAACATCAAAAAATGAGTAGCTCACCCAAGGGTACAACTACCACGAATTTAAGGCTTCATAAAGATAGCCCACATGCTCAACAATACCTCTAGCACAAGTCTACGGAAATCATGCCAAAAAAGGGAAGAAACGGCCTAAACATACCTCGAACGTCGATGAACCCAATCTAGCCGAACCTCCACTACTCAAGTACACAAATATACTAACTAAAATTACAAAACAAACACCAACACGCTGCTAAAAGATACGACAAGAGAAACAACACAAGAATAAAGTTTACCGACTAGTTCTTTATGAATTTGGCGGTAAGAAATCTAAAATAACATCCTACCAACATCAATTGCTCCTTAAGCATCCTAAAAATACTGAGAACAAACAAAGAACAGTAACTTACCAACAAGAAAAGTGAAGTAGCCACCAAACTGTTGGAAACACAACTCAATGATGCGATCTACTCGAAGAATCTAACTTCGCGATACCAGAATCACTTGGACTTATGAATTCTAGCTCCAAACCCCAAAAAAACCATGTAGAGAAATTGAGAGAGGTTTCTTACAAAGTGGGAAGATTGAAAATGAATTTGTATGACCAACAACCAACCAAAAGGGCTTAAATAGTCTACCACCGCCTTAGACCATTAATGACGTACCTGCTTGTGAGGTCTTGCAAAAATGTGAATATCTCTCTACTATGAAGTTAGATTGGCAAGAGGTTTAATGCGTTAGAAACCAGACTCATAGAACTTTGATTTGATAGGTAGTACACCCCATTAATCCTTATAGGATTGGAGAAAAGCTTCAAGACATTTCACGGGAATTTCAAGAAGGAAGTGATAACTTTTATCAAATTTCGTTCTACAACTTAATTGACGTCCAATATTAACTATGACCATATAGTGACTCAAATACCTCAAAACTTCCTTCTTAGCATATTAAGTACTCTTAGTCCTACCTTGAAATTTCTTAAACTATATGGGGTGTTACATATCGGGGACTAAGCTTCCCTTTATTTCAAACCCTTATCACTCCCTCCATGAGACACTCGTTCAAAATATACCTAATCATCAACCTCAAACTCAAGCTCTCACCGTCTAAAATCAGTAAAATATTTCTGATGAACCTGAGGTTTTTTAGCCTCTCTCTAATAAGTTGAACCTTCTCCATAGCCTCATGCACTGAATCTGGCCATATCAACGAATCCTCGCCTACCTCAAACTATCTAATAGGTGATATGCACCTCCATCCCTAAAAAGCCTTAAATGGAGTCATCTAAATGCTGGAGTGGTAACTTTTGTTGTAGGAAAACTCAATCGGAGGGAAGTGATCATCCCAACATCCCTTGAAACCAATCACACATGCTCTGAACATATCCTCAAGAGTCTAAATGGTCCACTCAGCCTGACCATCTGTCTACGGGTCATCTGATCTACACTCACCCAAATAGAATCATGTTGTAGTCATGTATGAGATGATCCTATAATGGAATCTACCTTGAACTCCATCTACTCCAAAGTAGGAATATTGATACACCATAGCACACCTCCTAGTCCCTAATGCTCAACTTCTAGGCTACACTTCTCGCCCGGCTCCTGTTCTTACTAAAGTCTGAGTCTAGTGGCATACCTCCATTATGTTTATACCTCACTCGAACACCACTCCCGCAACCTAGTGTTACCACTAAGAACATTATTTCCCCCCTTGGCTAATAACTGTTGATCCTAGTCCACCAACGTGTGAGGATCAACTTGAAAGGCTTATGACATACCTGTGACTATTCCTGGAAATCTCTCCCGATCTTGGCGTTCTCCACTACCTTCACCAACTAATTCGCTTTGCTGAGGTAGGTGAGCTATTGGAGGTATGGAAGATATGCCTGGGGCTCTACCTTTTCCACACTTGGCTGCCTGGCAATATCTGATCTTATGACCAGGCTTTCCATTGCAGAAACAATCATCTGAACCTATCAAGAACTTTCCTATGTGGTTTATTCCACATCTCTTGTATGTCAGATATGTAATTTCCCTTACCCTGAATTTGCTCTCCCAAATATTAGGGTCAGACTTCCTGCCCTTTGCTTCCCTTCGGCTCCGGCAGTGGAACACAAATTGATGAAGGTGTTGGAGCCAATAACCCTTGTTGGGTAAACCAAAAAATTCTTGTTTTTTCCCTCTTGTTCTCCCTTGTTCGTTCCTTAAACCTTTCGCCCGCCTTTGAACCGTGAAGCACAAGGAGACTCTTCTTGGTGAAATCTCAAACCCTAGTACCCGCAGTACCTCTGATAGAGTTCATAGGTGTGATTACCTGCTAGTTAAGCTGAGTGGTTATGGCCTGTATTAACAGTCTAAAGGCAGCCCCGAGCTCCACATCCGTCACTTGCTTACTAAGGGGGCGTACTGGAGTTGGTGGGGATGGTGGGCTCCTGTTATCATTCCCCTTCATTTTTTACTTCTAGGAGGCATTGTCTGTGAATCGTAAAGCATGAGTTACAAGAGTAGAAGAGTTGAACTTCATAGCATGAGATAGAATTATGAAAGAAGGGACGTTTCCTAAAACGTCTTATTGCCTCTTCGTATAAGTGTGGCGTGATTCACACCTCTAGGAAAGAATTTACTCAATGTGACTTTCAGACACCCTAGGAAACTTTATACATAATGCTCTGATAACATGTTTTGTCACAACTCAAGATGGGGGCCAGGATCGGGACATGGGAACTAGGACCACAAATAGCTCCAACTCGGCCCATAGCATGAATATAGCAACTAAATAGCATATATTAAAGTGGAAACTAATAACTTAAATGTGAATAAGTAGAATACTGAATATCATAAAGCGTGTAACAAGAGAATTCATCACGACGCTGAATCTCAAATTGAACAAACAAGTCCATGTTTGAAAAGCCTCTATTATCTTATGAGATACTAGGACTAGCCCCCAGCTATTTCCAAGTCTGAAACTAAACTAAAAACGCAAAACTAAAATGATAGACGCCCTTAAATAATGAGGACTCACCCTAGGCGAAGCTGAATTTAGCTTAGAGGGGAAGCGAGCTATCAACGAGACTAAGCTGGATCACCTGAACCTATATCATGAAATGATATAGCATAGAGTATGCAGTCAGTACTTTGAATATATTGAGTATTCAAGGTAAGTAAAAATATGTTTAGTAAATTCTAACTGAAATCATTCATATATATAAATATAAATCAATTAGGTCAAGAGACTAGGGACTGTATGCTGAAATTGTATCTAAGATATACATAGTAATAAGCTGGTTATCATAACTGAACATAGTGACCCAAGATTTAGAGATATAAATAAAATGACTTTTTATAATTGAAATTGTAAGTAAAAGCTTATAAACTGATCATTGGATCACATCTACTGTATTATATAATATCATTGGTCATGAACATGAGTATCTGAAATCATGAGGAATAATGGGAGACTTTTCACAACTGACACCAATATGATAGAGCTTACGTGATGCCCAAATTATCACACTAAAGTGGGAAAAGCCGTCTAAAATCTTACCAAGGCTAGGGACGATACCAAGATATCAATATCAAAGTTGAGGCCCCTTCTGGAAGGGGAAATAGAGGTCCTAAATACAAAAATATACATACATTGGTGCGTAGTTTATAGAACCAGGGAACCTTGAAACCCCAAGTCTACTCGGTGCTAGACACTACTCCCAAAAACATATATAGTGCTCCTATTGTTTTTCAACTATGACGAAACCAAAATGTATACATAGCTTGAAATTTGAACTTTGGGTGTCTTGACTCTAAAACATATCATAATTTAGCTTAAATATGGATAATGGGGAGTCTTGACTCCAAAACATATCAGAATATAACTTAAATCTAAATAGTGTGGAGTCTTGACTCCAAATATCTCTTTAAATCTAATCTTGTAAGCCTTGGCTAGAAATCATGATGAATCATGCTTAACATTGAATGGGTTGCCCAAATAATAAAATCGTAAATACTTAATCTAAGCTTCATAATTCAAAATCATGGGATCAAAAGTTTAATAATTCATAAATGTTTATGCATACTTGATAACTCATCATACTTGAAATCATGGGCTAAGAAGCTTGAAATTCATAAATCATGCATATTAGTTCATAATGTTCATAAATATGAAATCATGAATTAGTAAGAAAATTGAGAGTCAAAACTACCCTAATACCCATAAGTTATCAATTGAAACATTTGAGAAGTTAACCCATAGAGATAGCATGGAAGATTGCATTAAATTGGGTTAAAGCATATAATTTCACATTTAAGAGCTTGAGAAGTAGATATCATGAATTTTAACCTGAATGGGGAATGGGGGTGGAAGAATTTCCCCCATTCATAACCCTACACACATGGGTTGGTGATCCTTCGACTCGGCTTACGGAGCCCAAGAAGATTTGAAGAGGTTTGAAGAAGAACCCTAGCTTTGATCTTGAAAGAAAATCCAACTATTGGTCTTTCGGAGAGGGTGAGGATTTAAGTTAGGTTAATCCCTTTAATCTGACCTTAAAGAATCTCAAGAAGACATCATTTAGGAGTTAGAGGCATAAAAGTTTACCAAAATGCCCCCAAACTACTGAATTAATGCCTGAAACTGGTAGTTGCAACGACCAATAGGATGAACTTTTGTTTGATCGTGCGACCCATACTGCGGGTCGTTCAATGCCTATTGCTGCCTCACTAAATTGCTCATAATGTGTTACTCCAAACTCCTATTGATACAAGGTTAGATGCGTTGGAAGAAAGACTCCAAGGGCTTCAATTTGAAGTGTTGAGTTATCAAAAAGCACTTTGTAAAGTGGGCTCTATGGTTTTCTTAAGTTTACCCTCATAAGAACTTATACGAAAACACGATCGGCAAGAAGGCTCTCAACTCAACTTTGTACTGGAGGTTTCTTATGACCTTAATTTGCATGCAATGCACCTCTTACATATATGCATTGATATTAACATCTTTTTTTTATCAATTCATCTTGCTCAGGTCTATCCATATATCTACAACATTTCCAGCTTAGCCTGAAACTTTCAACAAACTGGCAAAACTAATGAACCCTACAACAGGCTAAGCTACCAAACAATGGACCATTGGTTTGTTTGTTTCTTTCCCCATTCTTACTCCAAAATTCTATGAATCTACTTCAACAACCACAAACAATAACCCCTTCAATCAAACCACGATCCATACAATCCCCTCATTGGTTCTGGGAAAATTTCTGAAAGCCCTTTGGACATGAATCAACGAGCACCTTCAATGACCCATTGGACCTTACAACAACCCGTACTAAGGTTCGTCATTTGGTTCTAGTATTGTTTTCCTTGAATAAGCCTCGGATCGTACCTAAGAATCTTTTAGGCTGTTACGTCATTAAGCTCTGCCCTTCAAATAGACGGTCCATCCTTTCACACGTGGAACCTCCGAGTTTAATCTATTTTGGGCTTTATGGGACATAGAATAAATAGATTTTTCTTCTTTTTTCATAGAGCTTTTCAACCATTATTTTCAGTAGAGAGTAGAGATAAATAAATATATTTACTTTTCATAGTAATACATTTTTCTTATCATTTTGAAGATCAAAGATCATCAATTGAAGATTTCTTCTACAATTTCAATTTTAATCAGTGAGAATGTCAATTACTTACTTCCTCTTCTTCTTCTTCTTTCTATGAGTAACTAAACTTAAATATAGGGTTTCGTATCCTAATGATCCTAATTTGGTAAAATTAAGTTTGAGATTATGAATATTAGATTGATTATTCCTTTGTAGTGTGTGATTGGTGATAAAAGTCACCTAATCCAGTTCGTCCTTTATCTCGTTGTTTAGACAGATTTCTGGCTTTAACAAAAATATAATTCATTTTACTTTGTTCCTGAAACATGGTATAATGAGGTCAATTTCCACTTAATTTTACTCTTAAAGACATGCAAAATGATATGAAATAAAGCAAAGATGTGTTGAGAGAAGAAAATGCACTTAACTCTCACAAAGAAGTTCACGAGATAGATCACTACTTCCATATGCTTTCCTATTTAATCAAGTACCATTCCTTTTAGATATCTGGGTTGAGATCATACAAAGACATTTCTAATCTTGTAATATAGGGCAAAGGGCTAGTAGGATTCAAATATGAGTTTTTAGTGACTCATTTACCATTCTTGAACACTTCATCACTTTTATACAACCTTTTACCTTTTTGATCCCTTCTTTTAGCCCCCTTCTCTTATTTTGGAAACTTTTCGGACCACAAAATGTTTTTGTGAGCTCCAATTTCATTTTTCTCTTTTTCTCTTTTTCTCTTTTGTTTTTTCTTTTTCTTCTTTTTATGTTATAGCTCAATTATACCTTAGAATATGATCAAACATCCATTTTTTGATTTATTTCCTTTTTCCCTGCTTATCACTCCCAACTTACAACTTTTTGTTTACTTTTCATCATTTTTCAAGGTTCAAGAAGGATGGGTTCAAAAGAGGGTCAACTTTAGAATTGGTCTTGGCTTTTATTGCGGATGATCAAGAAAAAGGTCAAAGACTCAACAAAGGAGATTAGGGATATATGAAGCATTTGGTAGGTCTATTCAGGCACATGTGGCTTGTGAAGCACAAAGAAGGCCAAAGTTCATCTCCACAACCCATAATCAACCCTATGTTTGAATACAAGTGGCAAGCCAAATTTAGGAGGTGACCAAGTCAAGTGAACAAGCAATATTTCTTTCCACACATTAGCACATGGATATAAATTGACTAAACGCATCACTCTCAACTTGGGATGCATTGCCAATAATTTCTTGTCATAAATTGAGGTATACAACTAGGCTGGTGGACTTAAGAATGTCATTATGCAAGTTATCATCAGGCCTTCACAGTACGACACTTAAGTTATATTAGTGTGCCAAATTCAACAAAAAGTAAGTCTCTCAGGAAAGAACCATGGTTAAGAAAATCAAAGAGAACTCTACACTACAAAAGAAAACGATACTATACTATCAAAAGAAGATAAGAAGCTATACTATGGAAGTCGAAAAAATAGACTAGGATAGATCGTCAACACACACATCAATAACTCCACGAAAAGCATAATATCATACAAATCAAAGTTCTCAAATCAAGCATAATGCAACAAAATGTCCACCCCACACTAAAAATGGTCTAGTGCCCTCAACGCACACAAAAAATGAATAAAGGTGTACAAGTGGCAAAAGCTCCTTGTGGATCTCAGATCGCGCTAGTCAAGGGCATCTTGAGGTGGTACTATAAGCTGGCCTCTGGATCATGAGGGAGGCCTTGGGTCTCAATGTGTGAACTCTATATCACCTTCGTGAGGGCCTCCTCTTGTGATATGGGGAACATCTAGAGTAGCTTATGGTGCCATATATGCTAGACTCTTGCCCTTATCTAGTGAAAGTGGAGGAAAAACTATCTAGGCCTGAGTCTGAGTAGGAATCTGCTCTTGTAGAGTGCTGGCCCTAGTGACTGGGATGGTGCAATGGACTAAGTTTGATTCAGAAAGACTATCATCGTACGGGGAATAAAATCCATGATGCTAGCAATGGTAGTGTTCGATCCACCAGCAGTATCTATACCTTCTCTAGCTACCTCTCTCGCATTTGCACGTCTAGAACGACAGCTCTAACTTGCTAAATCAACTCAGAGGCTTAACATATGGAACGAACTACCACCTCCTCTGAGCTAGTTCAGTCGGACACCCATGGCCTATAAGTGGGAGCTAAAGTCCTTATGAGAGATTTTGAGTATGTCTAGGAGTTGTTGAAGGGCGCACTCAATAATAGTGGCCGCAAAGGTCGGTAAATCCTTAATGAGCCTGGCAAGCTACCACTCCTCTCTATAAAATCTCGAGGCTAGAGCAGTAAATGAATCTTTAGAGCTCAGTAATGGCCTTGGTGGTGCAGTTTATATGGGTATAGTGGTGGATGGATCTATTTTTGTTGTGCTTGTCTCATTGATAGTCTATGATGTGGGCTCCTCAAGTATGATACCCGAACTCTCTATGGTGGGCCTAACTAGTAGCACAGAGCTAGGGAGACTCTCCAAGGTGACTATGGTGTTATCTTACATCCTAGTGATATCTTTCACCTAGTGAGCGTTAGTGAAAAAGTCCTCCCTCGGCATGATTTACACTCCTAACCTCTGGCATAATGCTATAATCATGCATGGGAATGGTAGGGAGGTGGCTGTCTAGATGGCCCTATCCTTCCAGTCCAAACACATCATCTGGCCAATGTCTATCCACTTCATGGCCACAATGGATGCTACAATGAAAGAGTGTCTGAGCGATAGTTTGTTGTCATTCCTTGTTGGGCATATCCTACTACATACAATACTCCACTAGAACTTGGCTAGAAGCTGAAGCTTTCTCTTGAATATTTCAATTGTATCAAGAGCAACTGACACTGCTGTACCCCTAGCTATCACTCTTGTCATCCATCTTCTAGCTTGCCGGCACTAGGCAGTAATCACATCATAAGAAGATATGTCCACTACCTCAAAGTCATCTCTAAAATAATATCAGTTGATCTCCTAAGGGTTGATATCAACTGAAACTCCCATGATAACAATTGATATCAATGATTCTATCTACACCTTCAAGATTGGGCTCAATTATAGGAGGACCACTCCATATACAACATAAAACTCCTTGGACACTATATGAAATATATTGGCCCACAGGGGAGAATAAAAACTCCTAGTCCTAGAATCTTAACTGCTCAATGATGTCGGGGTACAGCTCCACGACATTGGAGCTAATGGTATACTTCCCAGTTATTCATTGACACGACTTCCCATTTATGGGATGTCCCCCTTGTAAGTATGGCTCGCTGGTGCCCTAGATGAACCACCTCAGCTTGTACAAATCCCCCGTGCTTCTGTCTCAACTCTACTATAGCTATTGGAGGAGAGAAAAACTGGCCGGAAGATTGCTCTTTGGCATACTTTCCAGAGGAAATGTCAATATGGCTGACCACGGTCTGCACCGGACTAGGATGCAGAAACTAGAGACAGTGTCACTGTAGGTGCCACTTGAGCTGAGGGGATTGGTGAAACCTTTGCTATCTAGTCATGTTCGTCCTACTACCTCAAACCAAGTACTCCTCCTTATCCTTGTTCCTAAGTTGGGATCTCTTTAGTGTATTTGTCTGGCCTCCTCTAGGTACAACTCTTTTGGGTGCCATTATCTGTGATCAAGCAATAATTTGTAAGAAAATGGAATTGGGATAACAAGAAATTAGAAAATAAAAGTAATGGATGGTTGGAAGTAAACTCCATACTCTAAAGAGATTTACCGTACCTTGTACCATCTATTGACCCATGAAATGCAAGTTCACCATTTAAAAAACAGGGAAAAAGATTATCTGTTTTTGAAAAAGACAGTCCATCACTTTCTTCATTATTTAGGGGTTTCACACAAATCCAATGTAACACCGCAAAAATCTCTAAGACTAGCCTCTAGATTTAAAATATGACCATGCAAGAAACTTGAAAAAGAATTATACTCAGTATGAGGCATAGTACAACTTGTAGGACCTCGTTACGAGTCTTACAAGGACTTGTAATAAAAGGATCAGAGACTCAGCAAGTGAGGCCAAGAAACCATGACTGCATGTCATGATTCGTACCACCATGGTACTGATCGTACTGATCAATCTTGATAAGAATTTAGAGAAGTATTTAGGGAAATCATGGGAAACCACCAGCCTTTGTGTGACTCACGGTACACTAGTTTGGATCATAATATAGAGTCGTGGTATGATTTAGACTATTCAATAAGAATTTGACCCTGATGTCACAGTTGGATGTTACAATCCATAGTAGGATGGTGCGAATAGTGATGAGGAGTCGTGCTTTGACCCAACTTACCATGGAGAGTCACCACGAGTCGTGGTTGCAACCAACAATTTGTGGTATGGGTTATAGGTCTTGATGGGCAGTTTTTTAGACTTTTCTCCTAGGGAATTTTCATAACTTCCCACTATTTTAGTTCCTAAACTATGTCATATTGCGATTAGTTGGAGGGGGATTTCGGGGACTAGTCAACCTTCTCTCCTCATTCTTTCCTAATCACTCAGACTTTTACCATAAGAACTCAGAAAGCATTCTCAAGGCAGGAACTAGGGCTTCTGCTTTTTCTCAGGATTTCAATGGTTTCTTAGGGAATTCATATATAGGTATGTGGGGAGATTGTAGGGGTATTCCTTTCACCCTTATGCCAAAAAATAACTAGTGAACCCTAACTCTATTTAAAGTTTCCTAGAAATCATGGCTTAGGTTTTTCTTCTAGATGATGAAATTCCCTATCTACTAAATCTTTTAGCGTTTCTAGGACCAGTACTATGCTGTAATTGTGATGTTGATTTCCACTTGTAAAAATATCTATTCGGATTGTGATTCTTGTATGACCTTGAGTTTTCACTTCATGAACTAGTAATGATTTGAAAACAACATGAGCTTTCAGGGTATACATGATTTTTCGTGATTTATATAACAAGGCTTTACAGTCTTATTAGCATATAAGTTGTAGTCAATAATATTAGTAAATTTTAGTATTTCTAGAATTTTAGTATTTCCAGTCACTAAGTCTTTTAGACTCTCAAGACACTTCCAAATAGGTTGTTCTCACGTAGCCTAAAGACCTAGTTTGAGCTAATCAGATCAGTAGTTATTCTTAGGCATTTAGTTGGGAGTAGTACTTAGCACCGAACGGGCCGGGGTTCAGCATACCCACGATACCCAGAACTATGTGCCACCGTAGGACTTAAGCCGAATGGGTTTTACAGTCAGTGATCACACAACCCATTCACTGTACCCTACCAAGGTACGGTGGGCCCTATCGATAGGGAGCAAACATCGAACTCCATGTCTAGCTCACATTGTTATATATAGGTTAACAGGCACTCCCATAGTAAAGTATAGTCTAGTCCCAGATCTCAGAATGTGTTTATAACCCTTAATCAGTTTTTACTAGCCTTACAATATTTTTGAATTTTAGACTATACATTGTATTTATGTTTTCAGACAATGTCATTCCTTATTATCTAAGTGGTTTTACTTATACTTCTTCTCAACATGATTATGTTATAAATTGCATAATTCGAATACTCAATACATTCAAGGTACCGATGCATACTCCTTATCCTATATTGTTTTATTACATTGGCTTGGGTACCTAGTCGCAGCATCGAAGATAGCTTCCCCAGCGATACCTAGCTATTGGTAGTGGTAAGTCCTCATATTTCAACGATCGGAGTTTTATCAGTTATTGTCATTTCCAAATTTTCAATCTTTAGATTTAGCTGCGGACTTGTCCCATCAACTTAGCAGTTAGTAGAGGATTTCAGACAGTATAGTATTAATTTCAGTTTATCATTGTTAGGGATTGGTCAAACTTTAGTATTTCTCAGACATTATCTATTTAGTTAAAAGAATGCTTTTGCACTTCAGTTATCCTTCGGCTTAGTATTCTTCTTAAGTGTCAGTAAGGTCAGATTATGTTATGCCATGGGTTTACTTGGGGTCACTTGTGAATTTAAGTACTGTGTCGCGTCAAGGGTGTATACTTAGGTCGTGATTTATTCTGTATCACAACCTCAGGTTTAGAGTGCCCTAGGATGTCTGAAATTCATGTTAAGTAGATTCCTTTTTATAAGTGTGAAGTGCGCCATACCTATGAGGAGGAGTCTACAGGGCATTTTTAGGAAAACACCCTTTTCTCTATGATTCTTATCATACATAGAGTATGAATCTCTAAAACGTCCTTCTTACTCTTACTCTACCATTTTCAGTTGAAAATGCCTCCCAAAAGAGGGAATGAAAAGAGGAATAGGAATGCTAACCAGCCAGCCCCACCAACTCCAGCAGCCCCATAGGACGATCAGGTGTCATATGCAGAGTTGCAGGAAGCTATTCAGATGTTGGCTCAGGCGGTGACCAACCACGTCAACTAGCAAGTCGTCGTACCTGCCAATGCCAATAGGTATACAGTTTCTGCCAGTGTCCAAGATTTTACTCGGATGAATATCCCAGCATTTCATGGGTCAAAGGTAGGAAATGACCCACAAGTGTTCATTGACGAGGATCAGAAGATCAGCCAAATCATGGGTGTTACCTCTGATGAAAATGCAGATTTAGCTGCCTATGAGTTGAATGAAGTGGTTCATATATGGTATAAGTAGTGGAAAGGGGGAAGGAGGGTCGGTGCAGGTCCAATGGAGTGGGACGATTCTTTCCCCGTGAATTGTGGGAAGTGAAGGTTGGCGGAATTTGTCAACTTGAAGAAAAATGACATTATAGTGCAGGAGTACGCATTAAATTTCACTCAAATGCCAAGGTATGCTCCGGAAATGGTTGCTGAGCCGAGGTGTCGCATGCTAAAATTTGTAAATGGGGTCTCAGACATGGTGGTTAAAGAATGCAGGATTGCCATGCTCATTAACGGGATGGACATCTCTAGGCTTATCATCCATGCACAACAGATAAAAATAGAGAAAATAAAGGAGAAGGAAAGTGAGAGTAAGAGGGCAAGGACATGTCCATTTAAGTATTCCTAGCAGAGGTCAGGCAGTTGTAGTCTCCCCCAGGAGCTACAGAGGCCTCCAAAAACTTCTTCAGTCACTCCTCCTTCTAACAGGCCCTATAAAGATCGAAAGGGTGGAGCATTAGTCTCCCAGTAGCAAAGCCATGTCTCCAGCAGTTGCATATTTCTAGTATGTCCTAATTGTGTTAAGAATAACCCAAATGAGTGCCACCTAGGAAAAGAGGGTTGTTATGGTTGAGGCGAGCTGGGTCACAAGTTGAGAGATTGTCGATCAGCAGAACAAGGGAAGGCCCAATCCACTACATTAGCAGCTCCGTTTGGTCACTTAGATCAGTAGGGTGCCGTTCAGTATAGGTAGCAGTTAGCGCCAGAACAACTTATATGGCCTATCCTCCCATCAAGACTAAGAGAACTCGACATAGTGACTAGTATGTTACATCTCTTTAAGATAGATGTTTATGATTTACTAGATTAGGATCCACACTTTCTTTCGTGACTCCTTACACCAGTTTGATTTGGGTCCAAATGTTCTCTCGGAACTATTTTCAGTCTCTACTCTAGTTGGTGAATCAGTTAGAGTCAGTTAGGTGTATAGGAATTGTTCGTTCACTATGATATAAAAAGTCACCGTAGTTGATCTAATAAAGTTAGATATGGTAAATTTCGACCTCATACATGGTATGGACTGGTTACATTCTTTCTATGCCATAGTTTACTGCAGAACCATAGTCAATAGACTCCAGTTTCCTAACAAACTACTCCTAGAATGGAAGGGTAGTACTTCAGCGCCTAAGGGCCAGTTTATCTCATACCTTAAGCTAGGAAAATGATCTCAAAGGAGTACATCTACCACATGGTTAAGGTTAAGGATTCTAGCTTCGAATCCCCAACTCTTCAGTAAGTTCTGGCCATAAATTAGTTCCAAGATATGTTTCCCAAAGATCTTCCTGGAGTCCCTCCTGAGCGGGAAATAGATTTCGGCATAAAACCTCTCCTACATACCCAACACATCTCACAATTTGATCTAATAAGATGGCAATCATGTTGAATTCTTGTCCATGAAATATCCTCCCACAACGTTGTTTCGAATGGACTATGTCAATGGATCCAAACTGATGTAGAACTTTTAAAGAAAAATATAATCTACAAACCCGTGGTTGGGCACCCTATGAATGTATTTCTTGAATCTCTCCCAAGTTTAAAACAATTGATCCCTAAGGAGCTGCTAGAAATAGAAGATTTTGTCCCCCTGCTCCACCTTTTTCACTAGTACGAAGCCACTTTTTCTAGAATACGCTCACCAGCTCCTACAATTTATGGATCGAGTTTAGTGGTAGCCTACGCAACTATTTTTTTGCTTTATCGGGCAAAGAGTATTCGAATACTCTAAGCCAGATTGCATTATTGAAAATGTTATTTTATTTTGTGGAGGTTGCACACCTCCAATAAATTCTTCAAATGTAATAAGGGCCATTGTTCTTCGAGTTATGAACCTGCATGTCCTCCTTATGCATGGTGTAGATTCTACCGTCTATCTTGAGCAACGAAGTATTAACCCTTTGTGGAATGACGAAACTTGCGTATTCAACTTCATCGTTGACTTCACCAAATAGTTCTCTAGTTCTGTCGGTAGAGTGGCCATGATCCTGTCCCAATCAACAACAAAAAAAAAGAAGACGAAAGAATAGGTCCAACCAAGCAAACTACACTGATAGGGATAGATAGGGCATATGTCGTAGTCCCCGAAAATGGCGCCATAATATTTGATCTCGTTGGAATTTTCTCCAAATATTGGTAGCATAAATGATTGATGCAAATGTAAAACCCAAGATGAAGTTGGGGTCGAATCCCACAGAGACTATGCTAAGCCTACTATCTTCTACTATTAAATATAGTATTGCAAGATTAGAGTTTATTCCAATTAAGATTGAGAGAATTTAACTAAGCTATTGGATGCAAATTGCTAAGGTTAAAATTCCAGGAAAGTGACCCTAATTATGAGTCAATCCCCTAAATCACCCAATATATGTAAATTGAAAATGGGTTATGGTTGAACATGTGATGACTTCAAGCGCACGTGGTTATCAAGTAATATAGGACAGTGAAGTCTCGATATCGTACCCATAGAGACTTGACAGATTAATTGCTTAAGTTTGAACTTTTATTTCGCTATTCAAAAAATAAAAGTAAAATGGGGAATTGGTTTTGGGATTAATTCTTCGAAACATGAAAGGTAATTTAAACTAAGAAACTATAATCATTTGAAAAGTATTTGTAATTAAAATGATGATAAAAATAAAGGGTTTGGGAACTTTTGCTTTCAGGTTGAGTTTTAATATTCGAATACGTTAGATAATGTTCTTCTCAGACTGCTAGTTACAAGTTACGAACTCACTTCTCAACTATTCTCCTGAATACCCAAAAACTATCTCATGAACCCTAACACCGATATACCTATTGTTACAGGAGAAATATGAGATGACGGTTGAAGCTACTTGGCTCAACTGAATAGGGTTTCAGTGTATATCCCTATCCTCAACAATGAAATCAACTCTTGAACTTTAGAACAAGATAATTGAAACCTATTCTATGTTTCCTTTTAACCCTCTAATTTCCCTCTTCCGAGTTCAACCAAGAGAAATTAGATAATATTAGAAAGATGATCAATCTAACGAATAAGCACAAAAACAAGAAAGCATAAACAATCTTTAAAAGAAGAATTTAAAGTCTAACATAAACAAATAGTCAAACTACAGCCATAAGCTATGGCCAAAACCCTAGAACATGAGTTTATCCACTCATGTTCAACTGCAAAATTAAAGTATTCATCATTTGAATTGACAAAGATTAAAGTAAAGAAGAAAAACCTTGAAGAAATTAAACTTCTCGTCTCTCCCCCAAAAGACTATGTACAATTGATCTATCATATGAAAGATTGCCTAAATAATCCCCTATACAAGATATTTATAAGCTATGTAATAACTGACTCTTCTTCCCTTGAGTGACTCAGCTTTTGGACATAGAAAAATCCATCCCGGATAGGCCCTAGAGCACTACACTATTCATCTCACAAGACTTGGCTTGAATTTCTTCTGAAGTTTTGTCTCTAGTGCGTTGCACCAACCATCTCGCCAACACGTTAATTTATACTTATGAGACCTTGCATGCCACTCCAGTCAATGCACTAGAGTGTTATAAAAATTCTCCAAGTCTGAAACCTCTCTGACGCGTCACTCTACTCAATTTGCCAAGGTGTTGATAAGAAATTCTTCTGAAGTTCGAGCTCTAGCTCGTTGCACCAAACATAGCACAACCTAAATTTATTTGAAGTTTTGTCATTGGAGCGCCATGCCATCTATATCACCAGGCCAAATTTTCTGAAATTCTTATTTTTTCACACGTTAGAAAATTTTTTATTCTTTTTCCATCTGTTACCTTCTAAAACCATATAAAAACAATTTTAGCTCATTTAACTCATACTTTCATCAAATTATGCATTTTATAAGGATAATTATCTCAAAAAAATAATTAAATATGGGTAAAAGTACGGCAAATGGGCATAAGAATATGCCCAAAATCAACAATCAAGCAAAGTAATTTAAACTCAGAGGTGCCAGATGTGCCGAGATGGACCGTCGCTTGGAAGGATGGACCATCCTTTATTCTATCATTTAAAATTGGCCTCTAACAATCAGCCTTCCATCCCTTAGTCGGTAGTCTGTCTTCAGTTTCATCCTTTACAATTGTCTTATGTCGCATCCCAAGTACATCCTTTAATTGACGGGTTGTCTTCTGGAAAGATGGTTCATCCTTCAACTCGCCATTTACGGAGCTCTTCAAGATGGTTTATGGAATCATTGTATTGACCTGGTAATCTAAACATGCGGACAGACCATCTATCAGACAGATGGTCCATCCTTTGTCTCGTTCTTTGGACATATTTTTGTCTTTAACACCCTCTTCTTCATTTTGCTTGGATTCCCGCAACATGGCATATTGAGGTTAGTTTCCACTTAATTTATTTCCAAAAAATATCTAAAATTCTATGAAATAATGAACAGATAAGTCGAAAATTCCTGACACATCAAGGGCCAGGCACGGCATGCCAGTGATAGCGCCCGTCTTATGCCTTGGTTCCGTCTGAACTTCACATTGTGGTGCACTACACGTTATATTTCGCCAGATCTATGAAACATCCTACTGATGTTTAGAGCTAAACGCATTGCGCCAACCAATTTGCCATAGTGTTATAAATTTTTTTTCTAAACCTACCCTTGGTGCACCGCACATCTATCTCACCAGTCCTGTAGGATTTATTTTCTTTTGAAATTAAAGGCTAGGTGCACCAAACCAACCATCTCACTAGCTTGATTTTTGTCGGAACATACTTCTGTCATGCCTTGTGACCTGGACTTATCTTGGTAGCTCTTTATAGGTTACTTTCCATCTATTTTCTGGAAAATCATCTAATCACATCCATTATCTCTTTTCAATGTAATTTCATAAAAACATGAATTAACATAAAAACATTATTCTAAGAACATGGTAAAATAAGGGTAAAATGGGGAAAGTAGGGATATAAATGCATCCAAGATCACCAAACCACACTCAAACCATTATTTGTCCTTGAACAACTCCCTATATTCCTTCCAAAAATCCCATCACGCACCACTTATTGACTCTATCTATTCATATACAAGTAACTAGACAATGAAATCGTGATTGGAAGTTCACTAATTCAAATACAACCAACATGACCTGATATTTGAAGAGATCTTCTTTTGAGATTACACAACTTATATGACCGACTCTTTCAATAAAAACAAGACCAATATGATAATGTATAAATAATGCAATGTATAGCACACCAAATTCTGTCCATCTTGTGCCCTTACCATTTTTTGGTGTCTCATTACACATATGTTGTCATGAAAATTTTCGGGACACAAAAATGTCATGCCCCGCCCTGGGGGTATGAATGACACCTGGTGCCCTAGTAGGACCTGGACTGCTAACTGGTGGGCCTAGGCACATCTGGTGCCTGGCTAGCTTTATCTCAGGTTTCTGGAAACAAAGGGCTATNATATAACGACTGTAAACATAGCCTCCGGACAACTGGGCCTATAGCCACCCGTGCCTGTAATAACAGCTAACCTGAAACATACTCATAACAAGGAACCTATGCGGGCCGACAAGGCCACTATGCTGTCTAGTCATTTGAATCTCAACCAATGAATACTGAAAGGCTACATGACAGGCAAGGTCACCACTACTGTCAAACTGTGGCCCCACACGGCCAACATAAAACAGAAATACTAAACAGCTATAACAAACTGCACGGCCTCACACGACCGGCTCAACTAACCACATGGAGATAAATCTGAACAATCTGCAATCCTCTATGAGTAAAAAAAATAAAAATGATTGGGAGAGGGCCCCCAACCTACCCATACTGTACAACAAAAGGAAAAGAGCTACACCTCTGGAAATCAGATTCCAGATGACAGGAGCTGATGACTCTATAGCTGGCTGGAATCACGAGGGATCGCCTCCTTGTCTATGAATACCTGCAGGTAAGTAATGCAGTGCCCCACTGGGCGTCAGTACCGCTGGTACTGAGTATGCAAAGCAACTGAAAACAACTGAATACAACTAAATATAGGTATCATAACTAGAAATTCTGTATAGCAGGAGATAATTGAATCTGAAGAAGCTGATATGAACTGAATCAAGCTTTCTATACTGATAGGGCAGAAGCGTACCTGTAGACGCGACGGCCTACTGTCTATTAACTAGTATATATAACACATAAATAGATATACAAGTAGCAAGCAAGAGCC
>JACEIK010013009.1:2515-28923 GCA_018107945.1 Datura stramonium | reverse complement strand
CTAAAAAGTCCTACTTGATCTTACATTCATACATCCTCAATTTAGTGGAGTAAAACACTAAAGGCAAGCTTATGGGTCATGACATGATGCATGTGAATTCCTTGTGAGAGTGAGTGTAATTCTATTTATGTACCCACACAGGTTGTGATGTAAAAATTATTTTTGCGTGTGATTGGGTAACTCTCTTTCCATGAGGGCACATGTTTAATGAAGGATAAAATTCATGTGGTATTTCTTAATCAGTGGATTTGCACGAGTTTGCTAAGATTGAGAGTCGATTCTTGAGGTTAAGAAGTCTTAACATAGTTGTATTTCATTACGGTGATTAAATTGTGCATGCTTTATTTTTAGCTTGTATCTTACATAATCACTATAGCCGTAGCTTGAATTACCTTGCTAAATTAGTTATGTGGGAGTCTCCATATGCATGATATGTAAAAGGTTGTTCGAGGCATGCTCTACTTTTTAAGCTTGTATCTTACGTAATCATTATAGTCGTAGTTTGGAATTATCTTTGCTAAATTAGTTATGTGGGAGTCTCAATATGCATGATATGTAAAAAGGTTGTTCTCGAGGACGAACAAGGCTTTAAGTGGGTTGTGATCACGGGCAAAAATAGCATGCCCGAATGACGCTTGATAACCTAAATTAGTCTTGTTTAGCTGCTATTTTATACATTTTCATGATTTTATATAAATGTGAAGACATGTGCAGCAACCAACATGATTAGCCTTCTTGTTTTGTAGGTTTTGATGACTTTTTGAGGAACTAATCCATGAGTTGGTGAAGTAGAGGCTTTGAAACGGAATTAACACGCTAACGTCACAAAGAGGAGGCACAAACAGCCCACCTGCGCCGGGCAACGGCCACGGCAGGAAGGCTGCACACAACAGCCCACCTGGGCGTTGGCAATGCCACGGCAGGCAGGCTGCGCGACAGGATGGTGTCAATGTGTTGCCCAAGCAGCGTGCCACGTTGCCAACGCTGCAAAGCCGCCGAGGCCAAATTTCGGGTGTGGTTCCAGTGAGCTGGGCGATGCCTCCGTGTCACGGGAGGAAGTGCTCCGCGATACACCTGTGACAAGGAGCCGTTCCACGACAGGCCAAATTTAGCATGTTCTCCATTTACTATAAATAGGACCCTTAGCTCCTAATTCCGCGGGTCACGATTTTATTCGGAAAACCGCTCTAGGAGAGAAGGGAGAAGTGGGAGAACTCAGCTAGCGTTTGTCAAATTCCCTTCATCTACCAAACTCGTGTAAGTATGTAGTTTAGAGTAGATTAATAGTAGTGTAATAGTTTTACAAACATGAATGACTAGAACCCTTCCTCTAGGGTTGAAGCCATGGATTATGATTGTGATTTTAAGAAATTGTTTTGGAATTAAGTTATTGATTGCTGTTTTCGCCTTGCATTCTCAATTGTTGGTCGTTTTTATGATTGATCACCATGAAAGCATATTTGTTAGCTTGGGTAATAAGAAGCTTGAGATGGCATTACCTAGGTCAGGACATGAGAATGTGAGGAGTATGTATGTATCTCGGGAGAGGGCTGTGTTCGGATAGAAATATACCTAACACCGTTCTTGGTTGACACACGGGGGTTATTAAAGACCAACTTGGGATGTCACATCACCACTTGAAGAAGTAGTTGTGAGGTTAAGTTGAGTTAAATGGTTAGACGTGCACGAAAGTCCCTAATCGCTTCCGAAAAACCACAACATAATTGATTGCCCGCGACTAGAAAATTAAACTCCTTGCTCACAATGATGCAAATGAGGCTAGATTGCCGTGTTAAGAGGCTCAAAGACCACAGAACATTCAATTCTAATTATGTGAAATAACAATTGATAGTTCCATGTTTATTCCATTGCAAATCGTAGCCTGCATGATTATCTGGTTTTACTCTATGTTGCTCCTAGGTAATTTCAGAATATTTCGTTGACCCAAACTTAGACTTAATTATTCTTAAGTAAAAAATGTCTATCACCAATACTTTAGATATTTAAGACCACACTAGAAATGGATAGTTGGAGTGAATGGGTCCAGTCCTGTGGGTTCGACAATCCAGTTCTTAAAGAAAGCCGCTATATTTCTTGCACGACCCGTACACTCCAGGACGCGCCGATGTGAAAAAGAGTCGCCAAATTATTGCCACTCGACGTTGGTGACGCGTCGCTGTAATGTCATTTCAGTTTAGTCATTTATGACCAGCTATGTTTTTTCTCACTTACTCAGTACATTCAAAGTACTGATGCATACTTTTATATCATTCTCATGATACAGTTGCAGGTTCTCAGACTCAAAACCATTAGTCGCCGCGCTCCGATCCTCCACCTCAACAAGCAGCGGTGAGTCCTCATAATACGCAGGCCTTATGTCATTTCTTTCAGTTAGTTCATTATTTTTAGCTAGACTTAGAGTTAGCTAGGGGCTTGTCTCAACAACTCATCAGTTAGGGGGCTTTCAGACACAGAATTAATTCATACTTCAAATGTTCTTAAACTTTATATTTTCAGTTTTATTTTTGTAAATGCTTTTATGCTATCATTTCAAAAGCTTCCGCTATGCATATTTTATTTAGAATACCAGTGTATGATAGACCAAGGGGTTGACTTGGGATTACGTGACCCCAAGTACCGTGTTCCGTCTAGGTGTAGACTCCGGGCGTGACAAACTTGGTATTAGAGCATTAGGTTTAAAGCATCCTCTAATGTCTTAAAGTCATGACGAGAGTCCTTTTCATATGTGTGAAGCGCACTCACTTATGCGACGAGGAGGGTACGAGATGTTATTAGAAAACTCTTTTTCTTGTTCATACTCATTATCAGGCGTTAAAGTTCAATTCCGTAAAACGCTCTCTCATTCTGCTCTATTTCGTTTTAGTGAATCATGCCTCCTAGACATGTAACTAAAGAAGTGGGCCAGAGTGCCACAGACCGGCCCTACCATCCCCGATAATCCTCAAGATGATCTGTGTCACCGCCGAATTAAGGGGAGGGGCCATTCAACTTCTATCCCAAACAAGCCATCAACCAGGTGAACCAACAGTGGTTCCAGTGGGTTAATGCAATGCTTCTTCAACATCCGTGTGAGGGTGCGGGATCACCCATATAAACCTCCATCTTTTCAGGGATCCAAAGTAGGAGGATCCCCAAGAGTTCGTGGATGAGAGTCAGAAGATTACCTGTATTATAAGGGCTCTGCTCTAAGAGTGTTGATTTGGCTGCCTACCACCTTAAAAGGGGTACCTGGGCCCGCATGAACAAATGGAAAGAGGGGCCAGCGGGAGCAGGACCAGTAGATTGGGCGGAGTTCCACATAGCTTTCTTTGGATAGATTTTTCCCTGAGTTGAGGGAGGCAAAGACATGAGTTTATGAATTTGAGAAAGGGAAACAGAATCAAGGGAGGAGTATGCTCGAGTTTACTAGCTATCTAAGTACGCTCTAGAGAAGGTAACCGAGCCAAGGGCTCGCATGTTGAAATTTGTGAACGCGGTGTCAAATTTAGTCCTCAAGGAGTGCAGGACAGCGATGTTGATTAAAGATAGGACCTCTCCGCCCTTGGATCGTCTATGCCTGGGCAGATTGATGCCGAAAAGTCAAGGATATGGAGGAAAGAACAAATGGGCAAGGACTAGCCAGTCAGATTATGGCCATCAGAGGTATAGCGGTAATAGACGCCCACAGCAACAGCAATAAAGAACAACATTAGTAGAGATCCCCACACCTGGCCACCAAGGCTCCCAACCTTTTGGTCCCGCCAAGATAGGAGGGGCCGGTCATTGGCACTCAGTCTCAGACTCACGGCACTCTGGTGAACAGGTATCAAGCTTTCCCCAAGTGTGGAAAGAACCACCGGGAGAGTTCCTTCAGGTGGTCGAGAGGGTTGTTTTGATTGTGGATAACTTTAATATCTGGCCGTGTGAGTGCCCATCACCGGCGAGGAGGTCACAATCCACCATTTCATCGCTCCAGCAGGTCGACCATCCCAGCAGGCCAACACACATCAGGTAATGGATGGCTGTCCGTGCCAAAACTTTTTCTATGCTCGTCTTCTCCCGCCAAGATCGTAAGAGAGTTCACCCACGTAGTCACGTGCATGTTACGTCTCTTTCATTTAGACCCATGCTCCTCCTGCATCTAGAGCCACTCTATCATTCGTGACTCCTTACATAGTAGTCAAGTTTAATATCAGTCCACAGGTCCTCTCAGAATCACTCAGCTCCCACCCCAGTTGGCGAGTCGCTAGATCCAACCGGTGTATAAACCGCCTGGCCTCGCTCCCGAATAAAGTTGTCACGACCCGAATGGAGGCCCGAATCGTATACATGGGACAAAGGACCCCGAGGGACCCCAAGTCGACCCATAGCATAAGAATACAACTAACTCATTTGAAAAACTAAAGAAAATGAACATAATCTCAGCAGAATTCTAGCAACATCACATAATAATAAACATCCGAAATCGAACACATGACTAAGTCTCGAAAAGCATCTAATCTGGATGAGTTGATGGACAAGACCCCAACTAGCTCCACAAATGCTAAAACTGAAATATATAGAAGAAACTAAAAGTCTAGTCCCCCGAGAATGAGGACTCACCAACTTTGAACAAAAACTTTGAACAAACCGACTAAGATCGTGGGTAAAGCCGCGAAGCCGATCCTATATCATGAAACAATACATCATAGAAAGTATGCGGCCGCACGTAGAATGTACCGAGTATGCAAGCTAAATAAAACTTCGATAATAAGTAAAATAACTGAACAAACCATTTCATAACATAAGCTTTTAGAAAAACCTGAGAGAACTCACATGCATACTGGAATCATAATCCCTTCATGATGTGACAATACATAACTTTATAACATCAACTAATTCAATGATTCTCAAAGTTGATATGCAACATTTATAGAAAAATTGAACGCCGAGTCAAACTCTTACTTTTAGAACATGCATGCATACATAATGATCATGAGTAGAGGAATATGCAAATCTGAATCATATGGACAATGGGAGGCTCGTACACACTTAACCGACATACCATGACAGCTTTGGCGTGGTCACGACTATTACACACAAGTGAAAGCGTAACTGTCCAAAACCTTGCTGCATGAGGACACTACCATGATATCGTTATCAAAATCATGGGCCATTAAGGTCGTGGGATAGCTCACAAGAGAGGTCCCAAATATAATAGAATCCACCCACAAGAAGAGTACTGGGCATAGAGTCGTCGACCCTTAGCCCGCTCGGTGCTAGACTCTTCTCCCAAAACATGCAATGCTCTACATCGTCTATAAAGAAGCTCAATATGAAATTATGCATAACTCAACATCGTATGCAACAAAGATCAACATTGTCTATTGACAAAGCTCATTAACGAAATCATGCATAGACTGGACATCATATGAAAATGAAGCTCAACATTGTCCTTTGAAAAAGTTTAATGGTTCCATACATCTCAGCTTATAAATTCATGCATATGAGAAGCTTACTTGAAACATAGCACAAGCTCAATCATAGGAGCATCTTTTACCCAAATCATATGGTAAGCTACATGCGTATATTTACCGACATACCACAAGCTAGAATTTATAATAAGAATTGGGAAATTTCTCTTTAAACAATGTGGTAAGCATATGTTGGGAAAATCATCACTTTAATCATCATGTGGGTATTACCCAAAGCTCTATCATTCTAGAATCCAATCTTTTCATTTAGCAGAAAGTTCAAATATCAAAATTATGGGTAGTTTTAGAAACATGTTTTTCATCATTAACTTCATCACCACCACATATTTACCATAAATCACTCCTTTTATGAACTCTTTACCTACGATTAGATTCAAATTTAGAAAATAAATTTTATAAGATAACAAGTTAGAATACGCCTGGCTTCGTAAATCTTTAATATCAATTCAATCTAATCATACCCATGAAAAGAGATATAAAAATAATGCAATTGATCAGAACCCCATAATTGATTATTCATAATTTAACACTAATTGATAGGAATTGGGTATGCGTGTGGAAGGAAGACCCCCATTAAAACCCTATATACCCGGAAATGAGGACTTCTATCACCCTTCAATTGCCCAAGATCAGATTCCAAAAGGAAACCTTGAATTTGTCCTTAAATCAAATTCTTCAAGCCTTCAACCTTGCATGCATAGGGATTATACACTTAGAATAGGTCTTCCCCTACTAAAACCCTTCAAAACGATCCCTAAATGCATATAGTATAGAGCCTTAGGATTCAGGAAATGACGGAAATGCCCTTACTAAATCCGTTGAAAACTTATCACTGGGAAAAACAATGGGTGAACCAATGGGTTGTTGGAGGATAACACGACACGTGGTATATACCCGTGCTATGTAATCGCCCTAGTCATATCTCGGAATCAAACTACGTATTTAACAGATGAGTCGTTCTAGTCTCCAACGGGTCGTTGAACTAGCTTCACACTGCTCCCCGAACTCTTCTAAACTTCTACCCAATGAGCCTCCACCACGCCTCGGTCATACGCTTCCAACGAGTCGTGTGGTTACTATCCGTCCTTTCTCACGAGATCTCAGGCTCCCTTACCACGACTACCCACAATGGGTCGTTGCATGAGCTATCATACCTTCCTACTGGCAAGTCCACTTCACCACGACAACAAACGACGGCTCGTGGTTACTACCATGGGTCAAGAACCAACCATTGTTTCCTCTACTACCTAACCACCAACTCACGACCACCATCGACGGCCCGTGGTTACTTACTACTGTCGTGGTACCGTTGTCCTAAGAACCTTACCAACTTAGAGCCGCTTTACTCTTTAGCTTCCCGGGTCTACTCCTAAGCACTTTCGGGTATTACAATATCTCCTGGGAACATTTGTCCTCAAATGTAACAAACAAGCAACAAATGTAAATATACAATTTATCATACTCCAATGCTGATTATTTTAACTAAAATTTCACTAATGAGTACCTCCAAAAGAACCATAGTCAACTAAATTCGTGCTTCACATTTATCATAATATAATTCAAACTTGCGCACATGAACTGAACATGGAAATTGATTAGAGAATTAGGAAACGATAGCTAAAGTCGAAACTCTGTTTCCAAAGAGAGAACAAATGTGGGTATCTTAGCCATCATGTCCCGCTTCGGCCTCCCACGTAGCTCCTTCAACATGCTAATTCCTTCATAAAACCTTAAATCAAGCAACCTCTTTGTTCCTCGCCCTTCAAACTTGACGATCCGAATAACCGAATTTCTTCATAACTAAGGTTGTCTTTCACCAACGCCGTTCTACCGGAACCACCAAGTATTGATCACCCAAGAACTTCTTCAAAAGCGACACATGGGAGATGGGATGAACCGAAGATAACTCCGATGGTAAGTCCAACTCATACGCCTCTACCTTACCAACTCTTTTCACAACCGGGTAGGGACCCACATAGCAAGGATCGAGTTTCCCTTTCTTCCAAAACCACATGAATCCCTTCATGGGAGATACTTTTAGAAAATACCCAGCCGCCCACATCAAACTCCTAATCTCTTCTCCTCACGCCGCATATGATTTTCTCATGACTTGGTGCAGTTTTCAACCGGGTCCCTTATCAACCGAACCTTCACCATCGCCTCATGAACCGAATCTGCACCTATCATAGCTTCCTCACCAACTCAAACCATCCAATGGGAGATCTACACCTTCACCCTATTGCAGTCGCGAACGGTGCTGGCTTGGATACTAAAGTGGTAACTATTATTATAAGCAAACTCAATCGTGGGAAAATGATCATCCCAGCTGCCTTTAAAATCCATAACACATGCCCTCAACATGTCTTCAAGAGTTTGGATTGTTCATCGCTTGACCATCCATTTATGGATGAAAGGTCATGTGCTGAGCTGGACTTGAGTCCCAAGTCCCTTCTAAAAAGACCTCCAAATTAAGAGGTAAACTAGGTACCTCTATCTGAAATGATGGACAAAGGTACTCCATGCAACTGAACTAACTCGTATGTATGTTGGCATAATCTCCGTCGGTAGTTTTGATTGGTAGAAAATGAGTCGCCCTTTAGTCAAACCGCCAAATTCACGATAAACCCAAATGGAGTCATATTGCCTACGAGTCCAAGGTAAGCTCGTAATGAAGTCCATATTAATCTCTTCCCACTTCCAAGTGGGTATGGTGATATCCTTATGTACCTCTCGGGTCTTTGATGCTCGACTTTCACATGCTGATAGTTTGGACATTTCGCTACGAACTCCGCAATATCCTTCTTCAGGCTCATCCCCCACTAATAGGTTTCTCTACAAGTCCCGGCACATCTTTGTGGGATCCCGGGTGAATAGGAATATATTGTACCATGCCTCATGTAATATCCGAACTCTCAAAGTATCAAACATCTAGGCACATAGGACAAGCCCGATATCATAGCACACCATCTACCCTTGGGACGAAACCTCCACCTTTTGACTCTACACCACCTCCTTTAGTTTCCTAAAAATTGGATCCTCGTATTGCCTAGACTTAACATCAACCACCAAGGACGATTCCCGACCTGCTATGTACAACAACACGCTTATCGGTCAAGATGATCAATCTAACTCCCAGCCTTGCAAGCCGTGCACATCTTTCACCAACTCCTTCTCCCTCTCATCAACATGGGACACACCTCAATTGAGAGCCTACTAAGCACATCGCCACAACCACATTAGTCTTTCCTGGGTGGTAAAGGACACTTATGTCATAGTCTTTAAGTAACTCCAACCACCTCTTTGCCGAAGATTTAGATCGCTCAGAACACATATTACAAGATCTTGTGGTCCGTAAACAGATCCACGTGGACCCCATACAAGTAATGCCGCCATATCTTTAATGCAAACACCACCGCGGCCAACTCAAGATCATGGGTCGGATAATTCTTCATGGACCTTCACTGCCTAAAGGCATATGCTATCACCTTTCCATGCCGTGAATACACACCTATGTCCAACTCTAGAAGCATCAGAATACACGACGAAGCTTACCGGTACCTCGCAGGGTCAATATTGGTGCCGAAGTGAGCCTGGGTCTTCAACTCCCGAAAGCTTTCCTCACAAGCCTCCGACTACTAAAAATTCACCTTCTTCCGAAATAACTTAGTCAAAGGCACCGCAATGGATGAGAAACTCCTAACAAACCTCCTAGGGTAGCTAGCTAAGCCAAAAGAAACTCTAAATATCCAAAGAATTCCATCAACTGGCCAATCTTCACCGCCTCAATTTTCTACGAATCTACTCTTATGCCTTCACCAGACACCACATGGCCCAAGAATGCCAAGGAGTCCAACCAAAACTCACACTTGCTAAACTTTGCATACAATTGGCGATCCTTGTGGTTCTCAAGCACTACTTCAAGTGAGCGTATGCTCCTCCTCGCTCCAAGAGTATATTAAGATGTCATCGATGAAAACAATCATGAACATGTCCAAATATGGCTTGAATACCTTGTTCATCAAGTCTATAAAAGCTACGAGCATTCCTTAGTCCAAAAGACATAAGAACAAACGTAATGACCATACCATTCTTTGAATGCCGTAATCGGGATATCACTTTCGAACTTCCGAGCCGATGATACCCAGATCTGAGATCTACCTTTGAGAAACACTTAGCACCCTGAGGCTGATCAAACAAATCATCAATCCTGGGTAAGTGGGCACTGCTTGACAAAGGATTTTGTTCAACCGCCGATAATCTATGCACATACGAAGGGAACCATCTTTCTTCCAACCAAATAAAATCGATGCGCCCCATGGAGATTGCCTTGGTCTAATGAAGCCCTTATCTAGTAAATCCTTTAACTGATCCTTCAACTCTTTAACTCGGCTGGGGCCATCCTGTAGGGTGGAATAGATATAGGTCAGATATCTAGGAAGAAGGTCAATAATTAAATCAATCTCCCACTTAGGAGGAATACCTGAAAATCATTAGGAAAGACCTCCGGATACTCACGTGCTCATCGAACTGACTGGATAGTCGGGGTCTCGGACTCAACATCTCCTGACCCTAACCAAGTGATACAAGCAACCCTTAGAAATCATCTTTCCAGCCTTGAGATAGGAAATGAAGCAACTCTACAGTAATAATCAATCGCTTCTCCTATTCTTAGATCGTTTCACTAAAAATCAACTTACTAACTGGGTCTCATAATGGAAGTATACTACATACAACCAATCCATGCCGAGAATAACATCGAAATCGGTTATGGATAACCTATCAGATCTGTTGAGGTGACCTTATGGAGGACCAAGACCTGGGCAATCTCTATACACTCCGTATAGCTGTAATCGAGCCGCCAAGGTAAGTAGAACTAAAAAGGATTCTGACAATACATCGGGACTGACTCCGAAGCTACTGGCTACATAAGGTGTCACAAAGGACAAGGTGGCCCCTGGATCTAACAGAGCATAAACATCAACATGGAAGACTCGTAATATACCAATAACCACGTCCGGGACTCCTGCCTCACTCTGACGCCAAGGCATAGAATTTGTTCGTGCTGACTACCAATCACACTATAGATGCCCCTGATGTGCTTAGCGAGGGGTAGGATGCTGAGCTAGAAGCTCGGCCAAATCCCCAACTTGATCCTGTTTCGTTACTGGACAATCTCTAAGTATGTGTTCGGGTTGCCCGCACCCAAACACGCACCCGAACCTCGCCATATCGGGCCTACATGCCTCGCTACACTGTGATGTTGACACTAATCTGTGGGCATGTTGCTCTGACCTCGAACCTGATGCCGCTCCTCTAATTGTTCCTAGGACGATATGGCACACTCAAAGCTGATGAAGCTTCTGAGCGATGATCTCTAGTGGGTCTACCGACGGTTCTACCTCCTGACCTAAGCCGAGGAAATCTATGATCAGCCGGGCCCCGCCCTTGGCCTCTCTCGGAGAATGCCATCCAAGGAAAGTCCATGTCCTGATGGAGCATAGCAATCCTACATTCCTTATTCAGGTAACCTGTTATCCCATGCACAAACCTGCTCACCATGTCTCCGGTCAGCCACTAACTCCGGAGCATACTTCGATAGGCGGGTGAATCATGCAATACTGGTACTATCATCCTCTCCTACTTCAGGTTCACAAACTCGTTGCTTTTAGCTCCCTCATCTCCCGAGGGAAGAACCACCGGAGGAATGCAACCTGAAACTCCTCTTATGTGACCGGACCTACTCCAGCAACCCTACTGTCTTTCCTTATAATCGGCAGAACCAAATATGATAAACCCCTTCAACTAGTAGAGGCCAACTCAGGCACTCTCTGCATAATCGTCACCCCCATAACCCGAGTGATCTTGATAATCTCATCCACAAACTCATGCAAGTCCTCATCAACCTTGGACCATGAAACTCCGGCGGATTCATCCTCAAGAAGTCCCTGACTCGCCGCCACGACTTCCATTCTGCGGAACATGTGCAATAGCTGCTTATTGACCTAAGCGTCAAGGCTCGCGAAGCATTCCGGATGGCAGCCAAAATCCCTGGATGAGCACCGGGCCCGCGTGGTTCGAGGCTCCTAAACTGGTGTGGCCTGCTGATGCCCACGACCCATGCCATCCTCGTGGCCTTCACCATCTCCATTTCTTTGTCCGTTAACTCTTCGAGGAGTCATACTCTGCAATCGATAATTGCAATGAATTAGAGGGATAGAAAGACTCTTCATCGCACGACATAGATCATGTAAGATGGAAACATTTCTAGAACGTTTCACAATCAACTTATTCGTCATGTGGCGAGCTTAACACTCATGAAAAATAATTACTTAAAGTGGCCAGACTTCAGGACACTTAAAACCTATGGCTCTGATACCAAGTTTTCATGACCCTAACTGAGCCCCGCATCGTAGACGGACAAGGGACCCCAAGTGGACCCATAGCATAAGAATACAACTAACTCATTCAAAAACTGAAGAAATCAACAATATAATCTCAGCGGGAAGTCTTCCAAAGCAAAATAACATAAGAATAAACATCCAAAACTGAATACATGACTAAATCTTAAAAGCCTCTAACTGGACGAGCTTATGGACAAGACCCCAACCAGCTCCACAACACTGAAATTGAAATATATAGAAGAAACTGAAAGTCTAGTCCTCGGAGAATGAGGATTCACCAACTTCCAACAGTGCAACTTTGAATGGGCTGGACTAAGACGACGCTGAAGCTGTGACCCGAGTCTTGTATCGCGAAACGATACAGTGTAGAGAGTATGCGGTCAAGACGTGAAATGTACCAAGTATACAAGGCAAAACTGTTATAATAAGTAAAATCATCCAAACAAACCATTTCATAACATAAGCTTTTTAGAAACTGAGAGAACTCACATGCATTCTTTCAAATCATAATCCCTTCATGATGTGACAATGCATAACTTCATAACATCAACTAATTCGATTAACTCAAAGCCTAGATGCAACATTTATATAAAAATGAACATTGAGTCAAACCTACTTTAGAAACATGCATGCATACATAATGATCATGAGTAGTGAATATGCAAATCTGAATCGGGAGACTCACTAACCGACATACCATGATAGTGCTACGCGTGTCACGACTATTACACTCAAGTGGGAAGAGCCGTCCAAAACTCCATTGTGGCTGAGGACGCTACCATGATTCGATATCGTGCTCATGGCCCATTAACGCTGGGGATAGCTCACAAGGGAGGTCCCAAATAAAAAAGAATCAATCTACGTTGGCGCGTAGTTCTAGGACATAGGTTTGTCGACCCTTATTCCGCTCTGGGCATAGACTCGTCTCCCAAAGCATGCAATGCTCTACATCATATGTAACGAAGCTCAACACCGCCTATATTGGACGGCCTACCATGAAATTATGCATGACTCAACATCGTGATGCGGTAATGAAGCCTTCAACATCGTCTATTGACAAAGCCTACACGAAATCATGCATAGACTGACATCATAAGGAAATGAAACCTGGGCTGATCTTCATCACTCAATTCAATGGTTCCATACATCTCAATTTATAAATTCATGCATATGAGAAGCTTTATTTCAAACATACCACAAGCTCAATCATTGGTGGGAGAATCTACTCCAAATCATGTGGTAAGCTGCCATGTAGAAATTTACTCAACATACCACAAGCTAGAATTTATATTAAGAATTGGGAAATTTCTCTTTAAACAATGTGGTAAGTATATGTTGGGAAAATCATCACTTTAATCAACATGTGGGTATTACCCAAAGCTCTATCATTCTAGAATCCAATCGATTCATTTAGGAGACAACATCAAAATCATGGGTAGTTTCAGAAACATATTTTTCATCATCAACTTCATCACCACCACACTTTTACCATAAATCACTCATTTTATGAACTCTTCACCATGGGCGTTTTAGATTCAATTTTTAGAAAAACAAATTTTATAAGAGAAGCAAGTTAGAATATGCCCAAGCTCATAAATCATCAATATCAACTCAATCTAATCATACCTATGAATAGAGATATAAGAATGATGCAATTGATCAAAACCACATAATTGATTATTCACAATTCTCTAACAACTGATAGGAATCTGGTCTTGGGTGTGGAAGGAAGATGCCCATTAAAACCCTACATACCTGGAAATTAGGAATTCTATCACCCTTCAATTGCCCAAGATCAGATTCCAAAGGAAACCTTGAATTTTGCCTTGAATCACCTCCTTCAAGCCTTCAACATTGAAGTGCATGGGGAGTATGCACTTAGAATAGGTCTTCCCTACTAAAACTCCAAAATGAGCCCAAATGATGTAGTAAAAGAACCTTAGGACTAGGAAATAACGGGAATGCCCTTACCAATTTGCTGAAATCGATCACTAGGCTGCACTCACGGGTGAACCAACGGTTGTTGAGGATAATATGACCCATGGTATATACTCAGTATACACTGTCCTGTAGTTATATCTCAAAATCAAACCATAGACGAACAGGATGAGTCATTTTAGCTCCATGAAATATTGAACTAGTCGCGGATTGCTCCCCCCGAACCTTCTAAACTTCTACCTAACGAGCCTCACCACGGCTCGCGTTGTACACTTCAACGGGTCGTGTCATCCATCCTTTCACCGGAGATCTGGGGCTCCTTATCACGGCTACCCACAATGGGTCGTTGCAAGACACAACGGGGTGTTGCACGACCTGCTGTACCTTCCTACCATGTCCACTTCCTACCACCACAACAAACGATGGCTCGTGGTTACCATGGGTCATTGGAACCAACCGTTATTTCCTAATATCATTCACCTGAACCCATGACCACCAACGATGGCCCGTGGTTACCATGGGTCATGGTACTTGTCGTCCCGCAACCTTTTCCCAACTTACAGCATAGCTTCACCTTTTAGCTTCCCGTGTCTACTCCTAAGCACTTCCAGAGTCTTACAAAAGTCATCCCAACCGACCTCATAGATATGGTCGATTTTGACTCATCCATGGTATTGATTGGTTATGCTCCTGCTATGCCTCAGTTGATTGTGTGAACTAGATCCGTCAAGATCCAATTTCCAAATGAACAAAGCTGTTAGAGTGGACGGCCGCTAGCTCAACGCCTAAGGGTTTACCCTACCTTAAGTGACCAAACTTCCACGCCAAGGGATGCATTCATCATCTAGTTCGGGTCAAGGATTCCAACTCAACTATCTAGTGAGTTCCAGTAGTCAGTGAGTTCCAAAAGAGAGTCGTAAGTGAGTTCCTAGATGTATTTCCCGAGATCTTCCCAGAGTTCCCTAAATGGGAAATAGACTTTCGGGATACAATCTTCTCCCAAATACTATCCCATCTCCATCCTCCTTACGTGTACACGGCTCCAGCTGAGCTTACAGTTGGAAGGAGCACTGCAAGTTCTTCTTGACAAGGGTTTTATCAGACCCAATATCTCCTGGGTGCTCCAAAGGTTATTTCAGGTATAAGAAAGACTAACCCTTAGAATGTGCATAGATTACCGTCACCGAAAAGGTCACAATCAAGAACAAGTATCCCATACCCAGAATTGACGACCTGTTTGACCAACTTTAGGGAGCCAGTTGTTTCTCAAAAATCGATCTCAGGTCGTGGTACTATCAAACTAAGGGTCGAGAGGGTATACCGAAAATGAACATTCAAAACTCGATATGGTCACTACGAGTTTGTGATGATGTCCTTCAGGCTAACAAATGCCTTAGAAGCCTTCATGGATTTAATGAACAGAGTCTTCAAGCCATATCTAGATATGTTCATCATTTTGTTCATCGACGACATTCTGATACCTGTAAATGAGGAAGAGCATGCGAATCACCAAAGATTAGAATTACAGACACTCAGAGACCACCAGTTGTTCGCCAAGTTCAGCAAGTGTAAATTCTGGTTAAAGTCCGTAGACCTTATTGCGTCATGTGGTCTCGGGTGAAGGAATTCAAGTCGATCCTCACAAGATAGCAACAAGAAAAGATTGGCCCATACCTACCTCTCCTACTTAAATTAGGAGTCTCCTGGGTTTAGCTGGGTATTATCGATGGTTTGTGGAAGTTTCTCCTCTATAGCACGCCTCTGACTAAGCAACTCAGAAAAAGTGGAAATTTTAGTGGTCGGATGAGTGTGAGAATATTTTCTAGGAGTTGAAGACTAGACTCACTATCGTCCGGGGCTCGACCCTCATGTAAAGAACATATGGATTGGTTGTTTATTGTGGTGCTTCCTTGTTGACTCAGATGCGTTCTGACAGTGGGCAAAGTGATAGCCTACGCCTCTAGACAAATTTCAAAGTTCATGAAGAACTATCCAACTCATGACTTAGAGTTGGCAATGTGGTGTTTGCTCTAGGCATTACTTCTATATGGATCTCACATGTATGCTTTGCTGCATCATAAGAGTCTTCAGTACATGCTGAGTTAGAAGGATCTAAATCTGTGTCATAGAAGGTGGTTGGAGTTTCTAAAGGACTATGACATGAGCATGCTGTATCACCCGTAAAAGCCAATGTGGTGGTTGATGCCCTAAGCATGGTCTATGGGGAGCGTGGCTCACATTGAGGAAGGCAAGAAGGAGTTAGCGAAGGATGTTCACATACTAGCCCGGTTAGGGGGTAGTTGGTGGATTTAGCCGAAGGTGGTGTGGTAATGCAAAGCGGGTCGGATTCATCCTGGTAGCTGACGCCAAGTCCAGGATGTGATGAGGATCCCATCTTACGAATCTTAAGAGAGCAGCTTTCCTCATAAAAGAAGTAAAAGCTTTCTCCCAAGGGGGAGATGGGGTGCTCCATTACCAGGGCAGGTTGTGTGTACTAGATGTTGGTGAGTTGAGACAGCAGATATTGGCCAAGGGGTGCACAGTTCTAGATAGTCTCCATTCACCCCGGTGCTACTAAGATGTATCATGATATATGGGATGTTTACCGGTGGAACGCTATGAAAAGAGATATTGCTCAATTTGTAGCTATGCTCGAACTGCCAGCAAGTCAAGGTAGAACAGCAGAGACCAGGAGGTATGACCCAGGATATCAGCATACCCACATGGAAGTGGGAAAAGTAAACATGGACTTCATTATCGTCTACCTAGGACTCATTTCTACAAAGATGATTCAATCAGTAGTAGTAGACCAGATGACTAAGTTAGCACATTTTCTCCCAGTCAAAACCACAAATTCAGTAGAGGACTATGCTAAACTTTATATCCGGGAGTTGGTTAGACTTTCATGGGATGCCATTGGCCATTATTTCGCATGTGGGTACCTAGTTCACCTCCTATTTCTAGAAGTCTTTCGAAGGGGCTTGGCACTCAAAGTCAGCCTAACACAAATTTTTCACCGCAGTGCATGGGCAAGCCGAGTGGACAATTCAGACCCTATAAGACATGTTGAGAGCATGTGTGATTGGTTTGTGCTGCAATTGGGATGACCATTTGCCTCTTATTGGCTTGCATATAATAAAAGCTACCACTCTAGCATTCGATGGCCCCATTTGAAGCATTATATAGAGAAGGTGTAGATTCCCATAGGGTGGTTCGAGGTTGGTGAAGCTACCTTGATAGGGCCAGACACAGTTCACGAGATGATGCAAAAATTTTAGCTCATCCGAGAGAAGTTGAAAATAGCTCAGCGCCGTCAAAAATCTTATGCCGATGTGTGCGAGGAAGAGTTGGAGTTTCTGCGCTGATACCGGGTTTACCTAAAAATTTTGCCCATGAAAGGATGATGAGTTTTGGCAAGAAGGGAAAAGCCTGGGTCCGAGGTACGTGGGACTTTATAGAATTTGAGGCGTAACGTGGGACCTTATAGAATTTGGAGGCGGACGCTAATGTAGCCTATGAGCTAGAATAACCTTCGTGACCAGCAGCTGTACACCCGCTTCCATGTGTCACTTTTGAAGAAGTGCATCGAGATCCAACCTCGCTTGTGTCGTTGGAAAACATAGGAATAAAATATAGTCTCTCATATGAGGAAGTGCTCGCTAGATCCTTGACCGCCATGCTCATAAGTTGGAGGAACATGGAAATAGCTTCAGTCAAAGTCTTAGGGAGAAATCAGTAGGTTGAGGAAGCTACGGGAGGCCGAAGTATATGATGGCCAAATATTCGCACTTGTTCCCTACCGACTCTATTACAGCTTAAAATGTTAGTTTTTCCATAGAAACTGGTTATAGTTGTTGGATTCAAATCATGTGTATAAGTTTCTTTTATGACTTGGATGTATGTATGAAAAGTGAATTCAGCTTTGTTTGAATTTTGAAACGGAGGTAGTCATTTCTGCCGCTTTGGAGTTAAATGAACAAGATCCGGGATTTTTTATTATTTTATGATTCTTGTGTGTTTTCTAACATTCGAGGATGAATGTTTTCAATGGGAGATATTGTAATGCTTAAGAAACTCAAAGACCAAATCCGTGACTCAAATCAGAAAATCTAGAAATTTGTTGCAATTATCACAGAATCCACTCACCTAACGGGTTGTTGTGAGACCTGCACCACTCATTAGGTCGGCCGTGAGAAGGAGAAATAGGTATGGGTAAGGGAGAAGTAGTGCTCCAAATGAAATACCTCACGAGTCGTGGGCACCTGAAATGACTCGTTATGTCCCCCATTACCAGCCCTAGTCGGTTGTTAGGCAGTTGCACCTAACGAAGTGTCACCACGAGTCGTCATCACTGTAATGACTCGTCACGCCCGCCCGGGGGTGGCGACTGGCACCTAGTGCCCTAGTAGGACCTGGACCGCTAACTGGTGGGCCTAGGCACATCTGGTGCCTGGCTAGCTTCTATCTCGTGCTTCGGGAAACAAGGGCTATATAACGGCCGTAAACACAGCTTCTCCGGCCAACTGGGCCTATAGCCACCGTATCGTAAAACAAACAACCGTAAACATACTCATAACAAGGGAACCTATAAAAAATGACAAGGCCACCATGCTGTCTAGTCATCTGAACTCAACATAGAGAATGTTAAATGGCTACGTGACCGCAAGGTCACCACTATTATCAAACTATGGCCCTACACGGCCAACATAAATGCAATGCTAAACAGCCTATAACAAACCGCACGGCCTCACACGACCGCCTAACTCAATTACGTGGGAGATAAATATATACACCCGCAAGCCTTTATGAGTACCGAAAGAAATGATCGGGACAGGGCAACGACCTACCCATACTGTACAACAAAAGAAAAAGAGAGAACACTCTAGAAATTAGACTTATGACAGAGCCGATGACCCTATAGCTGGCCGGGAATCACGAGGGATCGCTCGTCTATGAGTACTGGTGTGCAGGTAATGCAGCGCCCCATCATGTCGCACCGCTGGTACTGAGGCATGCAAAGCAACTGAAATAATACAACCGAATAGCAATGCTGAATAGCGTAGAGATAACTGATTCTAAAAAGCCGATATGAACCGAATCGGCTTTCTCGCATCGATAGGGCAGAGCGTACCTATAGAAGCGCGCCTGTCAGTTTATTAGCTAGTATATAGCACATAAATAGATATACAAGTAGCAAGCAAGAGCCAATACCAACCCCCATAAGACGGATGGCGCAAGGCAAACAATCTATATACCCCACCGGGTCAAAACCAAACAAAATAAGTCACTCCACTCAATCGCTAACTAGAGCACCTCGCCACTCGGGTTCCTGGCTAGCCATAGCCTCCGATATAAATAATCGCGGTTCGAGTCCGAAGGGACTCTTGTACTGTATCTGTAACTGAAACTGTATCTTTTGCCCTGGGCGCTTGCGCTCAATAGGGCTATCTCGTATCAGTGCTGATCACGACCATATGGGAAAGCTTCATCCCATCTTCGCCCAAACTGGGACTGCATGCTACCTCCTTGGAGTGACGTAAACCCACCTGCTCAGTGGGCGATTATCAGATTACCAACCCAGGCGGCGAGGACGCCAATAAGATGCCCTCACACAACATCAAGTCTCAACAAACAAATAGCACATATAAATAGTAAGCATGTTTAACGAAAAAATACTATCTCGAAATCTCGATTTCTTATTCGCTGTCTTTCTCGTGGTTATCTTGATTCTCTTACTATTTTATACTGATTCTGAAATCTTTATCTAACTGTATGGCTAATCTGTAGCCGCATATCATCCGTCTGAATGGCTAATCTGTAGCCAAGATACCGGCTCCGTCTATCTCGATTTTACTTTACTAACTTTATTCCGAAAATCCGTATCTTTTATTCTAACAACATGCTTGCTAATCATATAATAGGCTATACTGAATCTGGAATGCTAACTTTCCATTTGGCGTATGCTTTACTAACTTTCTTTGGACTGAGTACGACACAAAGAATACAAAACTGATGAATAATTACCTAATTCTCAACATTCAACTCGGAACTCAATTACTATGAGTCTACTATGATATAAGACTAAACTACTAACTTGCCGAAGAATTACATACCTTAACTCGAAGGTCTGACTGTCGGACGAAGCTCGGTCAGTACTCCAGCTATTTCTCCCAACCGCATTCATATACACGTCAATTAGTACTAAATACATCACTATTCTGAAAGACAACGTCACTTTCGATATAATTATAGCCTAAACTTAGGCTTATCGAAAGACAGTAAAAAACTTGCTATTTTTCAGAGGTCCAGAAGGGAGAAGTATTCACTTTACGGCTAGGAGCACAGTGACACTAGTTTGGAGCAATTCTACTTACCTTAGTCCGGTAGCTCGACAATTTGTCGGCCGTATTTCGCGAAACAAAATCCGTAGGAATGCTCCTGTTGCTAAATACCTCAGTTCTTGAGGTTAATTTGGATCTGGACTACATTTAACAGCGTAATCAGACGATATATTATTACCCTCTTCGTCTTCTCTCTGTCCTCTCACGATTTTTCTGGAAATTATAAGGTAAGTGATCAATTAAAACCGAAGTGGGGCTTATATACTTGGGTCTGGACAGGCCCAACATGTCACGGAGCCAACGCGGTGGCTCCGCCTCCGTGACACGCTGCCATCGCGGAGGGGCTCTGCCCTGGCTCCTTCCGTGATGGTTCGACAGGTTTCTCGTCCGATCTTTTCCTGGACCTTTTTCTAGCACGTATGGCTTTCAAATATGCTTAACCAACGCGCGAATAGGCCATCTAGGTGCCGGAAATCTTACGGGGTGTAACAGACTCGTTGTTTGACTCATGGTCAAGCCTAGTATAGAACTTCAGAAGTGAGACAGTGTGGTCCATGACTGTTGACCACAAGTCGTGGTTAGTGACCAAGACTCGTTTGGTCCTTCGTGGTGACCTATAGAGGATTTCGGGCAGTGCACTCAATGGGTATGACCACGAGTCATGGTCAGCCACCACGACCCGTTAGGTCAACAGTTAGGGTCACCTGTCAGTTTTCCCAGTAATTTTCTAAGAGCTATTTAGTAACTTCCTACTCTCTTAAGCTTTAAACTACATCGTTTTAGTCGTAATTTAAGACTTATTAGAGGGTCTGAATGGTTCCTTCCCTCATTCCCACATTTAATCTCAGAAAGTGCATCGAAGAGTTCCTCAAGAAAACTCTCAAGCAAGCTTAGTGTTGTGCTCCATTACAGTAGTTCAAGTCTTCTTCTCTGGGAGATTTTTAGTCAGGTATGTGGGAATTCAACAAGGGAATTTTCCTTCCCTTGTGTCCCCCAAAACCTCTCATCGTTTCTCTATAAATTTTAGCCCAGAGCTTTCGAATACGAGGAAATTACATGTTGTTTTTGTCAATTTCACATAGAATGATATCCTTGCTTATTATTGATATGATCTCCATCAATTCTTACCTGAATTATTGATATTCTTGCCAAAGTGAATTTAAGCCCTAACTTTTCGAGTAAAGACTATTTGTGTATTAAATTCCGTCTAGTTGTGAAGTGTGATTTGGGCTGAATTTTCTAGTATTTCTTATTGCTTAAATGTTGAGTAAATACTCCATTGATAAGAATGATTTTAGCCTTTTCGAATAAGATTTTCTTTAATTCTTGAAATTTTGCCATATTATGAAGTTCTGTGCTGTTGGAATGAGTTGGGTTCTCAATTAACTGCTTAGTAGTTCAGTTCAGTTAGAACTTAGAACCTCTTCAGAACTATTCAGAACTTGTCAACTGATCAGTTTGACTTCGGTCTTTTCCTGAGGTGTCAGTGGTGCCTTCCAGTTATTAGAATCAGATTCAGAATCCAGTTTATTGGTCCGTTAGGCGGTCATGACATTTTAGATATATAGCTCTGACTAGCCTCAAGACCCCAGTTCAGTTTACAGTTTTTTCTCAGACTGTTATGATGCTTCTAGATAAGCAGCTCTGACCAGTTTAGAACCCAGTTTCATAATCTAGTCCGACAAGACTCTCAAGGTACTTTCAGTTATATGTCCCTGACTAGTCTTGGACCCCAGTTTCGAGTTATCAGCCTAGTAGTTCATTATAGGTTTTCCAATGGGAGTAGGACTTCGCACCAATAGGGCCGGCATTCTAGCGCATCCAGGTTCCCAGAACTATGTTGTCAGCGTAGGTTACAGTATTACTTGGCCTGTTTGTCCCCAGACTCTTGTGATCACCTAGTTCACACCTTTATACCCTGACAAGGTATATTGGGTCCTACCGATGGGGTGTATATATCAGACTCCACGTCTAGCTCACATGGTTACATGTCGGTTACAAAAATATCCCACTAGTCAGTCCAATCTAGTTTCAGAATAAGCAACTCAGTTCAGTTCCAGTTCTATCAGTTTAGCCCAGTTCAGTACAGTATCTCAGACTCAGAACTTTCAGACTTAGGGCATGTCTTTGACCACCAGACAGGGTTATCTTGACCATCTCAGTTTACTTCAGTGGTTCAGTTCAGTATATTAGTGGTCATTGCATGTCATTTCAGTTTAGTCATTTATATCCAACTATGTTTTCTCTCACTTACTTAGTACATTCAAAGTACTAATGCATACTTTTATGTTGTATCGTTTCATGATACAGTTACAGGTTCTCAGACTCAACACCGTTAGTCGCCGCGATTCAGATCCTCCACCTCAGCAGTTGAAGTGTGAGTTCTCATCATTAGAGGGCCTTATTTCATTTCTTTCAGTTAGTTCATTATTTTTAGTTAGACTTAGAGTTAGCTGGGGGCTTGTACCAGAAACTCATCAGTTAGAGGGATTTCAGACACAAAATTAATTTCAGACTTCAGATGTTCTTAAACTTTATATTTTCAGTTTTATTTTTGTAAATACTTTTATGCTATCATTTCAAAGCTTTCGTATGCATGTTTTACTCAGAATACCAGTGTATGATAGACCAAGGGTTGACTTGGGGTTACTTGTGACCCCAAGTACCGTGTTTCGTCCAGGGTGTAAACTCGGAGCGTGACAGAAAAGGAAGTATGAATCGTGGAATGAAGGTACGAGTCATACCATGGCGGTCGTGATGAACTTCAGAAATATTTCAAAGTCTTAGAGTCAAGCCACGGGTGCTCAGTACAGATCGTAAGATGGAGGTACGAGTCGTACCAGGATCCAACACTTAGCCAAAATCCAATCAGTCATGCAATTTACGAAAGGATGCTATGGACTGTAGGATCTCGCTACGGATCGTAGGATGAATCATGACGCGGGCGGAACCAGATATGGAAATTCCCCCTGTTAGCCTAGGAAAAGGACTCTTGTGTCTGTATAAATACGTTTTATGTTTTATTTTTTAGTATATTTTTATCAGAGACATTATTGGAGACAACATTAGACAATTGAGAGAAAGAGAGAATTGAGTTTATTTGACTTGTGATCAACCTTTTCTTGAATTCTTCTTGTTCTTGCTATTTGTTCTTCAAGATTTTGCTTATTAATTAAAGGAAGTGTTTTTCTCATTCATACTTGTAAGTATTGGTTTATGTTTTTAATCATGAATGCAATTCACAACCTTACAACTATGAGAGGCTAAAACCTCCATAGCTAGGGTTATGGGAACCATGATGGATTAACAAGCTAAGGTTGCATAAAGTGATTCTAAAACCAATACAAACACTTATATTGTATTCTCTTCATGCTTAAATGTTCCTTAACGGTGTGCAACGTTAGGACATGCCCAATTTTTTTACTTGCTTAGGTCTAATAGGTACAGATTAGGAAAAGAAAATTACAACGGAGCCTTGATCTTGATGATCATTGTATTAACTTGAGCTATGGTCACAGGATAGTTAAATCTGGAACTTAGTGATAACAGATAGTTTGAAACCGCTCATGAGACTTGGTCAAGTAATTGAGTATAGTCATTCAATAGGGGCTGGTCGGTCGTTTGAATGAACCTAAGTTATCAGTTCTATAAGTAAGTATTGGTGATGATCACGAGTGTATACTCAAAGCAGTTATGAACCCATGGGGAACACAAACCCTAGTTATCCTTTAATATTGATTCAAAATCGGAGCTAAGTTATCGCTTCTATAAGTAAGTATTGGTGATGATCACGAAGTGTATACTCAAAGCGCTATGAACCCAATGGGAACACAAACCCTAGTTATCCTTTAATATTGATTCAAAATCGGAGTTTTGATAATTGTTTTTATTATTGATTTTCTTAGACCCCCCAATTTAAAGTTACTACCTCACAAGTTCACTTACCAGTTGTAATCTAGCTCTTTTATATTCTCTGTGGGATCGACCCCAACCTCTAGTTGGGTTCTCATTGACAACATCCGCTTCATACTTCAGTAAGAGGTGTGGTTTGAGCGTTATCATCTTGGTAGCTGAAAAATCTGGTTGCAAATCTTGTTGTTGATTTGTGTAGTTGTGATCATTCCCTCACTAATTGAGGTTGTGTATTTGGGTATTAGATTGATCTATTATCATCCATTAGTAGTGTGTTAGTATGCGTCAAACTGGATGCGTGAGGTGATCTTTGTGAATCAGCTTGCTTGATTTCTCTTTCCTCCTTGCTGGCTTTCCTTACTAATCCAGTCCTAATCCCAAGAGTACAAAGCAATCCAGTAGGAAATTGATAAGACTTTTTTGATGTTGTACATCATATTTGTGTGGTTTTCCTGTGTGCTTCGATTGTCTTAAGGCTCTCGATACCAATGGCTGTGGAGTTACTCTAGCATAGGGGTCGAGCCGGAGACTTAGCCAACTAGAGTAGCTTGTAACGTCCGCTCCAGACTGGTTGAGCTGGTGATTTAGTTGTGATGTTTGCTCCACCATAAGGTAAGACTAGTGTATGATTGTAGAATTGCTCTAGTGCACTAGTGACAATACAACATCTGTATAACTTTTAGAGTTTCTCCAGCGTACTCGGCTTGTACCTATCGTTAGACCTGTAATACTGTGAGGTTGTTTCCTCGGCAATGTCGGTTATGGATTGTTGTGTTGCTATTGGTTGCTTTACTTGTGATGTTATCTTTGTTGATACAACTCTGATTAGCTGTGAACTATACAAGCGAGTTGGTGGCAACCGTTATTGTGGGGTGATCTGGATAGAGTCGAGTATTGTTATGTAATTATCGTTCTGAATTACAATTTGGTTATTTTATTGTTACATCCTTAGCTATTATTTTATTGCTTTCTTATTTTGTATATATATATTTTTCTCCTTCTATTCATCTTACATACTCGGTACATTTTCATACTAACGCTTTAATCGAGGTGTTGCTTTCATGTCTGCAGGTTGTTGACCGTTAGGCGAATCATGATCCTCGCTGTTCAGTTGAGATCCGAACGATTAGTAAGCTCCATTTTGTTCAGGATACCCTTTTTGATGACTTTTATTTTTGTGTACGTACTGGGTAGGCCGGGCCCCTACCCTGATTGTTATTAACTTTTCACTCTATAGAGGCTCAACGATGTATCCTATTGGGTTGTGGTTGGTAGTAGGCCTTGTTGACCCTATTTTATAAAACTGTCGAGCATGTGCAGCCTTGTCGGCCATTTGTATCTATATAGTATTGTCCTGTGAGCCCCTTTCCTTCATTATTCTGTTGTTGCTTCTGTTAATCTATATCATTACGATTCCAAGCATCGTCAACTTTGGCTTGTTGGGGTGTGATACAGAATTCACTCGGTCAAGTACGGCATCGGGTGTCGGTCATGCCTCCTTGAGTTTGGGGTGTAATATTTATATTAGTAATTTTTTTGTAATATATAACTANATATATAACTAGTCATGTTACAATATATATACCATTTTCACGAGGTATAAATGATTTTTATTTATATCTAGCAACATCACAATCATCCGGATATTCAATGAAATCGCTTTAATACCTTTTAAATTCTTCAAGGATAATTATACAACCTTCATTGTCTAGCTTGACATGACAGCCATTTATTATACATATTCAAGTTTTTTCATGTATTTCTAGACTGAAAGAAGCTTCATTGCATCGACACAGGAGAACAGATCTCCATACAAGAAAGTTAGAACTTTTGGAAAAAAAAATTATGCCACAAGGTACAAGCCATAATTTATACCTTGCGATTTTATTTTATTTTTGCACAAAAATTTATTTATACCCTGCTAACATTATACCTTGATCTTTGAACTATAACTCCAAAATATCATTTTTGGAAGTGAGATAAAGTATACTTTGTAGGATTGCACAGTGTTCATAACACGCAACAGAAGACAAAAAGTAACCTTGGACAGATCTACTTGTGTTAAAAATTTAATCACATCTAAAAGTATAGGGTTCAAGACTATCCTGGTGATGATAGTCGTAATTGAAAATTCTTTAATAGTACGAAGACTCTATGTGTATCCACACAAAGACTGATCTTTGTTATCAACTCCTTGATTAACAGAACTCGAAAATAAATTGGATTAAGAATATTGTGCTAAAATTTTCTTTTGAAAAATCTTAACTCACAATAAACATAGCAAGAAAATAATTTTCTTATCGATAATATTTTTCTCTCTTAATTTGGTGTAACATTCACAC
>JACEIK010013007.1:0-17138 GCA_018107945.1 Datura stramonium | reverse complement strand
TATGTATTATACTCGATTGGGGTATCAAAAGGCCCCTACATAAGGGCAATACAGACGCTTTATGCATTCATGCATATAGGATTACAGGTTGCAGAGTTACAAGTTTTCTGGTTCTTACCCTATCTTATTGAGTTGCCTTCGGTCATTATATTGTTACTGCCTTACGTTTATTGTTTTTTCAACTTTACATATCAGTATATATTATTCGTACTGACATTTCTTTGCTTGGGAAACCTGTATTCGTGCGAAGCTGCATGTAGAGGCTCTGACCGTCCTTTTCAGTAGGAGCTTATTCGAGTTTCAACTAGCATGTTGGTATGCTCCTTTATTTCTGGAGCAGATGTTAGATTATTAGTTTTGCATTTGCATAAATTTTGTTGTATAGATGACTGGTAGATCGGGGCCCTCTCATGACCATTGTACTTTTTTGGAGGCTTTGTGGACTAGTTGTGGGTTGTATAGTTTTGGTTTATGACCTTGCCATCCTTCTACATTGTATATAGTTGTGTTGTAGCCTCTCTGACTTGCCTTTTTTATACTATTGAGTTGTGGCCTCGTCGATCCTATTATTGTTATTCTATTTTTGTGACCTTGTCGATCCATATATTTTGTTGTTCAACAGGTCATAACAGTGGTCTTAATGGCCTGAATATTATGATTATCGCTGAGATATATTTGGCTTGCTTAGTCAGATAGGCACCAGATGACAATCGCGTCTCCCCAAGTTTGGGAAGTGACAAATTTGGTATCAGGAAAACATCGAGCCCAAGGAGTCCACAAGTAATGTCTAGTAGAATCTTGCTTATGGTATATTGTGTGTCATACTTATAATCAGTAGGCTACAGGGCATGTAGGAATGTTCACCTCTTTTATTAATAGATCGTGCTATTGAGCGAAGTCATAAGAATATTTGAAATCTAAATCGTGCTTTTATTTTAGAATATGCCTGTGACTCACCAAATTTCTGCCAGATTAATTAGCAGTGATGTTAGAGAAGGTACAAGTCATCTTTCGCTTGAACGAGGAGACAGACTAGAGGCTCAGAGTGAGTCTCCTACTCTGAATATTCCTATTTCTTTAGCCCTAGAAGGAGCTACTGCTGACATAAATCCAGCACCTCTAGCTCCACCTGCTCTAGTAGTATCTAGGGGAGATAGATCTACAGCCCTTCCAGCACCTGTCATTCTCCACCTAAGCCAGAGGAACAGGATGTTAGGAGTGAAGTTCGATTATTGACCTGAATGATAGCTGTGCAGGATCGTCAAGGTCTAGAAGTAATACTTTAGTAATCTTCAGGGTCTGAGAGTTCCTGAGTTTGAGTCTTCCAGTATTCACAAGGTCTGATCCAAATGAGGACCCTCAGGATTTCATTGATCAACTGTATAAAGTGTTGCAGGTGATGCATGCCACAATAACAGAGGCAGTAGAATTGGCATCTTTTCGACTCCGTGATGTAGTTATTCTTTGGTTTGAGGCTTGGGAGCAGTCCAAAGGACTTAATGCACCTCCGATTGAATGGGAGGATTTCTCAAATGCGTTTTTATCTCAATATCTTCCACATAATATTTGAGAGGCCCAACTTGACCAGTTTCTAAATCTCAGACAAGGTAGTATGAGCATCTGTGAGTATAGCCACATATTTAATTTGTTGGTCAAATATGCTTCGGATATTGTACGAATGATGCGGTCTAGAGTTTACATATTTGTAGTCGCTCTTAAACCCCACTTGATTAGAGAATGTACATGGTTAGCCATGTATAAGGGTATGGATATTTCCTAGATTCAGCATACACTTAGATAGTAGAGGATTTGACTCACAGTATTCGAGATATCCTCAGAGAAAGGAAGCATAATAAGAGAGCCAGAACTGTTGGGTCCTACAGAAGCCTCATAATGATCTTACACCCAAGTCTTCTAGACAGTCAGCTCATCCTGTTAAGAGTGCTTCGCCCCAACTCCAGGGACAGAGACAGGGTCAGAGTTCAGCCCCTTTCGGTTTCATCATCCAGATCGTTCAAGATAGATGAGACCACTATTACCCCAGTGTACCTAGTATGGTAGAGCCCATCCTGAATAGTGTGTCAGGTACAGAATGTATACTATCAATGCGAGCAGCCTGGTCACTTTATGCGGTAATCCGACAGAGGTAAAGATGATGTGGCTTAGCCTTCAAGGTAAGCAGAAATCTCATCATCTTTAGTCCACCCTCCTAGATCTGGTACTCAAATACTCTAGGTCATGTCAGAGGTAGAGGAAGAGAGGCATCAGGTTGGGGAATATGCAGAATTGATTTTATGCTCTGGGTGGTCGACAAAATCAGGAGCCATTGCCTGACATTGTTAGTGTACCCTAACCATTTCTCTCATGTTGTCTATGATTAACTAGATCCTAGTTCTACTGTTTCCTACGTTACACTTTTAGTTTCCCGTAGATTTGAGATAGTTCCAGAGTTATTATCCAAGCCATTTGTTATTTCTATGCCAATAGGCTAATCTATTCTAGCCCAAAGAGTCTATCAAAATTGTATAGTGTTAGTCTGCAATAGACCTATTTCAGTTGATTTACTTGAGCTAGATATGTTTGACTTTGATGTGATTATAGGAATGGACTAGTTAGTTGCATGTTATGCCAATGTAGACTTTCGGGCAAAGATTGTTAGATTTCATTTTCCAAACAAGCCAATTTTGAAATGAAAACGCCGAAAGGTAAATTTATTTCATACCTTAAGACCTAGAAGATGATATCTAAAGGATGTATTTCTCACCTAGTTTGAGCCAAAGACTTGGAAAGTGAACCTGTGAATCTTCAGTCAGTTCTAATGGCGAATGAATTTCCAACAATATTTCCTGATGAACTTCTTGGCGTCCTTCCTAAAAGAGAGATAGACTTTGTCATTGATTTGCTTCCAGGTATGCAGCCGATATCCATTCCTTCCTATAAAATAGCTTCGACTGAGCTAAGGGAACTGAAGGAACGGTTGAAACATCTGCTCGAAAAGGGTTTTATCAAGCCAAGTACATTTTTTTAAGGTGCACCAAGTTATTTGTAAGGAAGAAAAATGGGTCTTTGAGAATGTGCATCGACTACAGGCAAATGAATAAAGCCACAATCAAAAATAAATATCCACTATCCAAAATTGATGACTTATTTGACCAGTGATAAGGTTATAGGTGCTTTTCTAAGATTGACCTAAGTTTTGGATACCATCAGTTGCGGTTTTGAGGAAGCTAACATTCCGAAGACAGCCTTCCGGATCAAGTATGACCATTATGAGTTTCTGGTGATGTTATTTGGGCTTACTAATGCCGCAACAGCCTTCATGTATTTGAAGAATTGGGTGTTTAAGATATTTATGGATGTGTTCTTGATTGTCTTTATTGATGGAATCCTTATATATTCACGATCCGAGGTTGAACATGTAGATCATTTAAGAATAGTGCTGCAAAAGCTCCAGGATCACATCTTGTAAGCTAAATTTTCTAAATATGAATTTTAGCTGACATCTGCAGCTATTGTTGGCCATGTTATTATAAATGAAGTGATAATGGTTAATAGTCAGAAGATTGAAGTTGTGAAGAATTCGTTGAGACCTTTAAATACTATAAAAGTTCATAGTTTTCTAGGATTAAGGGGCTATTACCGCAAACTTGTAAAAGGATTTTCTTCTATCTATGCACCAGTGATGAAGCTGACTCATAAAGAAGCTAAGTTACAGTGGACAAAAGAATGTGAGCAAAGTTTTCAAGAGTTGAAGGATAGGCTGACATCAGTGTCCGTCTTGACTCTTCCAGAAGGCACAGAGGATTATGTTGTGTACTGTGATGCTTCCAGAATTGAGTTAGGTTGTGTTCTGATGCAACATGGCAAGGTTATTGCATATGCTTCAAGACACTTGAGGAAGCACGAGCAGAATTACCCTACCACAATCTTGAATTAGTTGCAGTGGTGTTCACATTGAAGATTTGGCATCACTATCAGTATGGGGTTCTTGCTGACGTGTTTATTGATCATAAGAGTCTTCAGTACTTGTTTCAGCAAAAAGAACTTAATCTGAGGCATAGAAAATGGCTAGAATTATTGAAAGATTACAATGTAAGCATTTTATATCATCCTAGTAAGGTGAATGTGATAGCAAATTCTTTAGGCCGTAAGTCTATGGAAAATTTGAGTCACATTGAAGCCAAAAAGGTTGAAATGATGAAAGTATTGCAATAGTTATCTAATTTACAGATTTGGTTACTAGACACCGAAGATGGAGAAGTTATTGTTCAAAATACCTCAGAGTCTTCGTTAGTCAGAGAAGTGAAATAGCGATAGTATTATGACCCAGAATTGGTGAACTGGAGGATAGTATTCCGCAGTAGAAGCAAGCCTTATTTGAATATGGGCTAGATGGAGTTCTCAGATATCAGGGTCATTTATGCATACCTATTGTGGGAAAGATACGTGAGTAGATTTTGATAAAAGAAAATTATTCCTGTTATTCAGTACATCCACGTGCAATGAAGATGTATCATGATCTGTGACAGTTATACTGGTAGAATGGCATGGCTAATTTTGCAGCTTAGTGTCTAAACTAAAGAAGTGAAAGTTGAGCATCAGACGCTTAGAGGTTTGATGCAGAATAGAGAAATCCTATTGTGGAAATGGGAAATAATTAATATGGGCTTCATTACAGGGTTGCTTCGAACAAGCAGGAAGTATGACTCTATTTGAGTGGTTATAGACAGATTAACAAAGTAAGCTCATTTCATACCAATTAGGACTACTTATGCAACGGGGATTATGCCAGAATGTACATCCATGAGATAGTCTAACATCATGGTATTTTGATGTCTATCATTTCAGATGTAGGAGTTCAGTTTACAATGAACTTTTGGAAGTCCTTCCGGAGAGGCTTGGGTACTCAAGTGAATCTCAGCACAACTTTTCACCCTCAGATTGACAGGCATGCTGAACACATCATTCAGAAACTTCAAGATATGTTGCATGCCTGTGTAGTTGATTTCAAAAGAAGTTGGAATGACCATTTTCCTATTATTGAATTGTCATATAATAACAGTTGTTGGAAGAATTCAGATGGCTCCATATGAGGCACTATATGGGAAATGAGTAGATCGCCAATCGGTTGGCTCAAGGTTAGAGAACTAGAATTACTAGGACCTGATTTGGTGCAACAGGCAATGGATAAAGTGAATCTCATCAGAGAAAGATTACATACAACTCAGAGCAGGAAGAAATTGTATGTTGATTTACGCCGTTGAGCATTAGAGTTTGATGTTAATGATTGGGTCTTTCGAAAGGCGTCGCCTGTAAAAGGCGTTATGCGATTTGGTAAGAAAGAGAAGTTGAGCCCAAGGTATGTTGAACCCTACATTTCACATGTTAATGCTACGGAAGAGTTTGAGATCATCACATATTATGCCTATTGAGAATGTCTAGATTTCTCAGGATATGTCTTATACAAAAGTACCAGTTTCAATTTTGGACCATCAGATTAGAAAGCTCAGGACAAAAGAAGTTGTCTCAGTGAAGGTGTTGTGGAGTAGTAATGATATTGAGGAAGCGAAATGGGAGGCAGAAGAATAGATGAAATAGAAATATCTTCACCTATTCATGGTGTAAATATGACATCGAGGTATATTTTGGGTAAACTTTCCTTATGTTTGTATTATAAGCACTATATATGCCTAAGGATATGAAAGGAGTTAGTTAAATAAAGTGTAACCTTCTCAGCAGATTTGACCCAATGATCAGTTTACGAGTTTTACTTACGATTTCAGTTATGTCAAGTCATATGATTCTATTTTTAAATCTTGGGTCACCATGTTCAGTTATGATAATCAGTTTATGACCATGTATGTCTCAGATACAGTTTTCAGCATACAGTCCTTACTCTCATGATCTAATTGATTTACATTTATATGCATGATTCAGTTAATATTTACTAAGCATGTTTTACTTACCTTGCATACTCAGTACATTTTAAGTACTAACCGCATAATCTATGCTATATCATTTCATGATATAGGTTCAAGTTATCCAGTTCAGTCTCATTGATAGCTCACTTCTCTCTCAGCCCTGTTTTGAGTGAGTCCTCATCATCCAAGGACATCTATCAGTTCAGTCTTGTTTGTAAGTTTTCTTTTAGACTTGGAGATAGCTGAGGGGGATTGTCCCGGCATCTCATCAGATTGTAGAGGCTAATCAGACATAGTTTAGCATGTTCAGCTTTGAGATTGAGCGTTGTGATGTTATCACTTGATTTACGTTTATGTTATTCAGACTTCTGCTTAATCATGTTTGAGTTATCAATTTCCGCTTTAATATATGCTCTTTAGTTACTATAATTATGCCATGGGTCGACTTGGAGTCATTCGTGGTTCTAGGTCTCGTGTCCCCATTCGGGATCTCAACTCGGGTCATGACAACAACAAAATATCACGGTTTTTTTAAAAAACTATTCTCATAAATTTTAGCTTCTCAAATTATTGGATTAACCTTGTTAGCAGTCTTATTTTAAATATTGTTACTCTATGCTTATTAATGAAATTAGGTATAGTTTCTTCTCTTCAGCTCAAAGTTCTTAAACAAGGTGATCCATTATCTTCTTTTTTATTTATACTAGCTGTTGAAGTTCTCTCAAGGAGAGTTTAAAATCTCCTTTATAATGACAACTTCATTCCATTCACTATTGTCACGACCCGAGCTGGGACCCCAGATTAGGACACAGGACTTAGAATCACGAATAACTCCAAATTAACCCATTGCATAGCATAATGCTAACATAACAACAATTGATAGAATATAACTGAGCGGAAGCTTAACTTAAACATAACTAATAGAAAGAAAAGGATAAAAATCTGATAACAACACTGAGTCATAAACTGAAACTAGTACTACACTGCCCGAAAGCCTCTACTAAACTGATGAGTTGCTAGGACAAGTCCCAAGCTGACTCCAACATCTGAAACTAGAATTATACTGAAATAAAGAAAGCAAAACTCTTGTTCTCGGAAGATGAGGACTCACCATTGTCAACTGATAGAGTCTGAACCATGTCTAACCGCACGCGGGGTTGAGTCTGAATACCTGGATCTATATCATAAAATGATATAGTACATAAAGTATGCGGTCAGTACTTGTAATGTACTGAGTATATGGGAAACGTAACTGAAGCTAGAAACATGCTAGTATGTTAAGAAAGACTGGTATGAATACATAACTAAATGCATAACTGAGGTGAAGTACAATGACCCTATCTGAGATGTATAATTACTGATATGATATGCTCATTTGAATACATTTAATGAAATATAAGTAAATCTAGTTTTAGTTCATGTACATCTACTGGAAACTAAATCTGAAGTCATAAACTAAAAACTCTAACTGAGATAACTATACTGAAACTGAAACTGAATTGTACTGTAGGAGAGACTATTAACCGACAAACTCCAATATGAGCCTTATGGAGCCCGACCAGTAACTGCGGTTGGAAGGGTGTTCATACCTTGCCAATGGTCTCTGACAGGCGTGATATACTCGTGAACTCATGGAGACAATCTCTAATAACGATGACCCCTGCATGTGCCCACTGAGGCAAGAGAGAAACTCTAAAATAACGAGAATCCCATATTCCTCGGGCTAAGGGAAACCTTCTCAGGTATTGAGAATCTTTTATCCGACGGTGGCACGTAGTTCTGAGACCTGGATACGCTTGAACCCTGGCCTACTCGGTGCTAAGTACTACTCCCAACTGAACATAAAGATACATGTAAACTGATAATCTGAAGCTGATGTCCTAAGACTAGTCGAAACCACTTTACCTAGAAAGAGTCCCGAGAGTCTAAAGAACCATGACATATTGATACTGAGGGTTCATAACTGATGTTCTAAGGCTAGTCAGGGCTACTTTCTACTAAGAAGAGGCCTGAGAGTCTAAAGAACCATATACATACTGATCATATTGAATTCACGAAAGTCTAGTTAGGGCTACTTTCTACTAGCAAGAGACCCGAGGGTCTAGAGGATCATAAGCATGCTAATCATACTAAATCCATGAAAATCATAAATCCAAATCACAATATAAATCATATGTACTGAATGCATGGTAAAATCATATATCTCAAACAGACCATATTTTCGAAAGCAACTAATTCATCGGCTGAACTTTGGGAAATCATGCTAACATCTAGTCATGGGAGTACATCATGCAATTGAGAGTAAATTCATGAAAATCATGTGCTATTTATCATGAGAACCTTGAAGATCATGGAAGACATGAGAGAAAACATTCACAGAATGGAAACCCTAAAATATGCTTTTCTAGCGAATCAAAGTAGCTAGGGTTTTGAACATAAATTGGGTCACAAGGATGAAATAAGATGCTTGTTGAAGTCCCACATACCTGGCTTGAAGAAATTCCTTACTATCACTTGAATCTTGAAGCTCTTGGAAAAGAACCCTAGATATTCTTGAGCATTGAGAGGAAGAGAAAATAAGAAATCTACGGATGATTTTAGAAGAACTAGGGTTTGGGCTAGGAAAATCCTTTTAAATCGTCCCTTAGAATACCCAAAATTAGCTCACTTAGGAATTAAATGCATAGAAAATTACTAAAATGCCCCTGGAGATTTGCTTTTAAAAAACCTGCCCATCAGATGCAACGAGTCATTGTCTGATCTGACGACTCATTGAATCCATCTGTTACTCCTGGAGTGCTTCTGGTACTCTTCTGCTTCTCCAAAAAATGACTAGACAGGATGAGTCATTACCTGCAATAACAACTCATCATTTCTTCTCATCGTCACTACTGCTATGCTAGAACAGTTTCTGAAGTCCTTCCAACGGATCAATACCACGGGTCATCACTCGCCACCACGGGTCGTTGCACCCTTCTGTTGTTACTGGATCAGATTTTACCCCTTTCTAAACTCCATTCAACGACCACTTAGGATGACCTATTACATGAAATAAAGAGTCCTCACCTGACTCATTGTTCTGCTGGGAATCCTGACTGAGGACCTACAACGAGGCACATGACGGGTCATTGTTCCTCACAATGACCCGTTACTTCCTCTCGCGATTACAAAAGTCCTGTTGCACCCTTTCTAAAGCTCTTCTGACGGCTCTTCCTAATGATTTGTTACATGAACCAACGAATCATCCTTTAACTTGTTAGTTCTGGGTAAAAAATTTCACCAACTTAAGACTTCCTAAGGATGAGCGACCTAACGACTCGTCACATGAGTCGTTCTATGGCACTTTTTGTTGGTTCCTTGCTGAAATCCATTCTAACTCTACAGGATGACCTTAGAAAACTTTTGGGGTGTTACATTATCTCCCCTTGGGAACATTAGTCCTCGAATGTGGGCTAAATAAGTTGAAAGGCTAGGGAAAGAGCTGCAATCCCAAGAACTGAATACTAAAGGTTGAATGTTAATGGAGTATCTGACTCTAGACTGAATTACATGACTGAAATGAAATCATGATTCATGCATGCAACCTAAGATATGAGAGGGATTGAAAGACATGAGACTGACATGGAACTAAGTAGAGTACTGAGGAGGGATTATTTCTCCAAACTAAAACTGAGTTGGTAAAGACGAAGTAATAAATCCCGAAACTACTTTATGACATCTAAATAGATGACATGATAACTGATCTGACAGAGAGTAAACTTATCTGAATTTAACTTTCCAAGTAGTCCTTTCTACTGGTTGATTGCTCTATAAAACCTTCATTGAACCTGCCTCTTTGTTTCCCCCAATTTACGAACCTGTTGGTCCAAGATATCAACTAGAACCTCCTTTCATTAGAGTCTTTCGTTCTCATCAACAATTCACCAACCTAACATCTCATCTCCTCATATAAGAACACCATGCTAACTGCACCCGCTTCCTGAATGCCAACACACACTGCAAGCCTACCGCTTCACTCATCTTTATGGCTCTGTTGTAGCTTACACTATCCCAATAGCTCCTTAGACTCCCTGACACGACTAACAACTACACTCCATGAACTTTTACCTACCGAGCATCTAAGGCATGCATGGGGAGTCAATTCAGGACATGTCTGTTACAACCATTATTTTTGTTATCGGAGAACATACATAGGACTGAGAGTAAGGAAATTGTAAGAACGAATCATTTACAACAATCTAAACTAAGCACATACATGAGGTAGTATGATCTGCTGAGTCGTTAAGGCATATTCTAGGGACTGAGTTTATAGAGCTGCGGATACTGAGAGACATGAGTTTTCATACCTAACTGGTTTCACGACATGAAGCTGAGATTTATTGAATCCTAGAGGAAGACTGGGATCGCTATCTGAAGCGGTTACCTTTCATTCTGGAAATCTAAACATAGGCATGAGTAGAGCGTAATGTTGGCTGAAACATAGGGGAAGGCACCTGAATAGGAATAGATCGACATCCCAAAGATATTGTATCTATAATTCCCCTACTAGAGCACTCAAGACCTAATTTGGCCCTCCAACTTATCATCTCCCTCTAAGTGTAAAGCTATCATTCTAAGGCTCTTGGATCCTCCCTTAAGGTTGGCTACACCACTAACTCTTGACTTTCCATACGCCTCTAAAGCTACTACTGTAGGCTTCATACCTATAATCATATCATAACATCCACGAACAAATCTCATACTAGTATGCAAAATGAGTCTTATGCCTTATGCTGCGACTCTTGGGTCTAACCATATGCAAGAAACAATCTTGAAAAGCTCATAACATTCCTGTGACTATTTCTGGCGAGATTCCCTGATCCTAACAAGATGATAGGGCATAGAAGTGGTCCTGACACTGGCTACTACATGCACCAGCTAATGTGCCCAGCTGAGATGGGCGGGCAGTCGGAGCTAACGAAGAGGTGCCTGGGGCTCGACCTTCTCCCCGTTTGGATGTTGGGCAATCTCTGACTTTATGACCTAATTTACCGCACCAAAAGCAAACGCCTGAACCAGCCACGCACTCTCCCAAATAGTTCTTTCCACAGTTCTTACAAGCTGGGTAGGTAATCTCCCTTACTCGGGATCTTTAGGGAACACTGGTTGTCGATGGTGCTGGGACTGGGAACAAGGTTCATTACTCGTCCTCTACTGGGAATACTCTGAGTTCCCTATCCTTGCTCTCCCTTTCCAGCTCCTATAGCTTTTCCTCCTCGATCTATTGTGCATGGATCATGAGTCTACAAATGTCTATGTCACTGATAAGCATTACGGTCCTACACTCCTTGACCACTATATCTGAGACTCTATTTATGAACCTACTCATGCGAGCCCTCGGATCGACCACCATCTCCGGTGCATAATTAGACAATCGGATAAACTCCAAAGCATACTCCTGGACAGTCATGTTCCCTCAACTCTTGAGGAATGAACCTGTCCAAGAAGTCTGTCACGAACTCATCCCAACTCACTGGAGCTGCACCTGCCTTATGGCCTTCCTTCCATTGTCTAAACCATATATCTGCAACCCCCTTCAGTTGACAACCTCAGTCTATATGTTGCTTGTGAGCCGCCAAGTACAAGTCTCGCAACAGTATTGGTGCAAAAGGATCGATCCTTCACTTATTGATCGTTCGCGAGTCGAACTCGCTCTCTTGCAAGGAGGCTCAGTCCGCACTTTCTTCACCAATAATCCCCATAATATGGGTAATCTTCTTAATCTCCTCTATGAATTCATATAGATCTTCATCCACCTTCAACCCAAATAATTCCAGCGAGTTCATTATAATGAAATCTCTAACCATTGTCGCCTTAGCATTCCCGTTAGGGTTCACGGGTGCCATTACCTGAGGGTTGGCCTGTGCTATGATGGCCTGCACCAACACCTAAAATGAGGCCCAAAACTCTGCATGGGTAACCTGCTCATTCATCGGATCCGTTGGGACTGGTGGAGTTGGTTGGTTCCCATTACCATTTCTCCTTCCATTGGTTCGTCTAGGAGGCATTGTCTATGAACGCGTAAAGAAAGAGTTAGAAGGGAAACTTTTATAGTTTCACACTCTATGCATGATAAGAATCATGAAGAAATGGAATTCTTTCTCAAAATGCCCCGTAGCCTCTTCCTCATAAGTATGACATTCATACCCATAAAAAATACTCTACCTGAAGCAGCTTTCAGACACCCTAGGACACTCTAAACCCAATATTCTGATACCAAGTTTGTCATGACTAGAGCTAGAATCCTGGATCGAGACATGAGATCTAGAACCACGAATGACTCCAAGCTAACCCATGGCATAGCATAATGCTAACATACCAACAACTAATAGAACATAAGAGAGCGGAAGCTTAACTGAAAGATAACTAATAGAAAGGAAAGGATAAAAATATGATAACACTAAGTCATAAGCTGAAACTAGTACTACACTATCTGAAAGCCTCTACTAAACTGATGAGATTTTGTGACAAGCCCCCAACTACCTCCAACATCAGAAACTAGAATTATACTAAAAAAAAAAAAAGCAAAACTCCGGTCCTCAGAAGATGAGGACTCACCACTGTCAACTAATAGAGTTTGAAGCGTGTCTAACCACAAAGCTGAGTCTGAATACCTGGATATATATCATAAAATGATATAACACATAAAATATGCGGTCAGTACTTGAAATGTACTGAGTATATGGGAAATGTAACTGAAGCTAGAAAAATGCTAGTATGTTGAGAAAGACTGGTTTGAATACATAACTGAGGTGAAGTACAATGACCCTATCTGAGATGTATAATTACTGATATGATATGCTCATTTGAATACATTTAATGAAATATAAGTAAATCTAGTTTTGGTTCATGTACATGTACTGAAAACTGAATCTGAAGTCATAAACTGAAAACCGTAACTAAGATAACTGTACTAAAACTGAAACGGAACTATACTATGGGAGAGACTATTAACCAACAAACTCCAATATGAGCCTTATGGAGCCCGACCTGTAACCCCGATTCGAAGGGTGTTCACACCTTGCTAAGGGTAAGAACTCTAACTAGCGTGATATCACTCGTGAACTTAGGGAGACAATCTCTAATAACGATAACCCCTGCATGCTCCCACTGAGGCAAGAGACACACTCTCTAATATCGAGGATCCCATATTCCTCGGGTTAAGGGAAACCTTCTCAACTATTGAGAACCTCTTATCCTACGGTGGCATGTAGTTCTGAGACCTGGGTACGCTGGAACCCTGGCCTACTCGGTGCTAAGTACTACTCCAACTGAACATAAAGATACATGTAAACTGATAATCTGAAGTTGATGTCCTAAGACTAGTCGGAACCACTTTACCTAGAAAGAGTCCCGAGAGTCTAAAGGACCATGACATACTGATACTAAGGGTTCATAACTGATGTTCTAAGGCTAGTCATGGCTACTTTCTACTAACAAGAGGCCTGAGAGTCTAAAGAACCATATACATACTGATCATATTGAATTCATGAGAGTCTAGTTAGGGCTACTTTCTACTAGCAAGAGACCCGAGGGTCTAGAGGATCATAAAGCATGGTAATAATACTAAATCCATGAAAATCATAAATCCAAATCATAATATAAATTATATGTACTGAATGCATGGTAAAATCGTATATCTTAAACAGACCATATTTTTGAAAACAACTAATTCATGGGCTGAACTTTGGGAAATCATGCTAACATCTAACCATCAGAGCTCATCATGCAATTGAGGGTGAATTCATGAACATCATGTGTTATTTATCATGAGGACCTTGCAAATCATGGAAGACGTGAGAGAAAACATTCATAGAATAGAAATCCTAAAATATGTTTTTTCTAGGGAATCAAAGTAGCTAGGAGTTTGAACATAAATTGGACACAATGATGAAAGAAGATCCTTGTTGAAGTTCCACATACCTAGCTTGAAGAAATCCTCCACTAGCACTTGAATCTTGAAGCTCTTGGAGAAGAACCCTAGGTATTCTTGAGCCTTGAGAGGAAGAGAGAAGAAGAAATCTACGGATGATTTTAGAAGAATGAGGGTTTGGACTAGGAAAATTCTTTTAATTCGTCCCTTAGAATACCTAAAATGAACTCACTTAGAAATTAGAATCATAGAAAATTACTAAAATTCCCTTGGAGATTCACTTTAAAAAAATCTGCCTGTCAGATGGAATGAGTCCTTAAACGAGTTGTTGTCTGATCTGACAACTCGTTGAATCCATCTGTTAGTCCTGGAATGCTTCTGATACTCTTCTTCTTCCCCAAACAATGACTAGAGAGGACGAGTCATTACCTATAACAACGACTCATCATTTCCTCTCGACGTCACAACTGCCACCCAAGCACAGTTTCTAAAGTCCTTCCAATGGATCGATAACACGGGTCATCACTCGCCACCACGGGTCATTGCAACCTTCCATTGTTACTGAATCAGATTTGACTCCTTTCTTATCTCCATTTAACAACCACTTAGGATGACCCATTACATGAGATAATGAGTCGTCACCTGACCCATTGTTTTGCTGGGAATCCTGATTGAGGACCTACAGCGAGGCACACGACGGGTCATTGTTCCTTACAATAACCTATTACTTCCTTTCGAGGTTAAAAAAGTCTTGTTGCACCCTTTCTAAAACTCTTCTGACGGCTCTTCCTAATAACCCGTTAATGAATCACCGAGTCTTCCTTTAACTCATTAGTTTTGGGTAAAAAATTTCACCTGTCAGACCAAACGACGACTCGTTACATAAGTCATTTTGTGGCACTTTTGTTGATTCCATGCTGAAATCCATTCTAACTTAGGGGGCTTACCTTAGGAAACTTTTGGGGTGTTACAACTATGAGGAATAGAGGACCTCTCATAAATCACTTAGCCTATGTTGATGATATTGTCATCTTTAGTAGTGACAATGGTAAATCTGTTAAATTAATCATGAAATAGCTCAGGTTATCTGAGAAGTCCTCTGCGTAAAAAGTGAATCCTTATAAAAGTTTTTTCCTAACTAACACTAAGACTTGTGCTTACACAATCAACAGGTTGAGAAGATGTACATATTTTATTGAGAATCCATCTCCTTTCACATATTTGGATGGCCCTATTTATATAGGGAAAAAAATTATTATTTTGATGATTTGCTAACAAAGATTGTAAAAAGGTTGAATGGGTGGCAAGGTAGAATGTTAACTTATGGAGGCAAAATAGTGTTGATCAAGAGTATTCTACAAGTTATACCTATATACACTCTTACTGCTATTAGTCCCCCTGAAGCACTATCAATCTCATCTAGAAATATTTTTCCATTTTCTTTTGGAGCGTTAATGGGGATAGGTCCAAATATCACAAGAGATCCTGAGAAAATCTATGCTATCCTAAGAAAGAGAGAGGAATTGATATTATAAATATGCATGAACTTTTTAATACTCTTGCTATTAAAAGGTGGTGGAGATACAAGACTCATTCTTCTCTTTAGGCTGAGTTTATGATTGTCACATACTGCATTTGAGACTACACTGTGAGTAAGAAATGATGTCTTGGTAACTCTCAAGCATGAAAATCACTGGTGATTGCAAGAGAGAAAGCAGAACCTTACATTATCTGGAGAATTAATGTAGGTGAGTCTAACATTTGGTGGGACAGCTGGACTGGAAAGGGGATATTGGCTACTTTGTTCTCCATCAACATCATTAACCCAAAATATAAGGTCAAAGATTATATTGTTAATGGCACGTGGGATTTAAACAGACTCAGAAACCTCCTCCCTAAACACATGGTGCATCATATTAGTGACATACATATTGGACAGCCTAACAAAAAGGATTATGCCTTTTAGAACCTAACTTGGGATGGCAAATTTACCAATTACACTGCCTAAAATATAATTGGACAAACCTAGATGGAAAACAAGGAAGTCAATCAGGTATCGCGTCATTTCATGTCTTTTAAAATATCATTGCTAACTTGGAGAATCCTTTGCAAGAAAATCCCTTTTAATAATGTGGTTAGCAACTTTGGAGGACAAACAAGACAAATAACATCAATATGATATTGTAGCACTTCTGCAATGAATGAAATGATGCAACATGTTTTTGTAGAGGGTAAGGCTACTAACTACATTTAAAAATTGTTTGGAGGACCTTTGGGAATTAGCCATGAGCACTAGTCTCCCAGAAGGATCATGAAGACTTGGAGAGATATGAATCACCCCAACAACATCCATAAGCTTATACTCCAAATTGCTCCTATTTGCATTCCCTAGGAAATTTAGAAAAGCTGGACAGCTTATAAATTTGGGGATGAAAAGAAGTTCAACACTAGAAAATGGAGACTCAAATTTTGTGGACTCTTAAAGATGCTTTCAAACATGACCACATATATGTTGAATGCTTAAGAAAATGATGCTAGTGTTACTATGTAAGATAGTCACTTGGACCGAACCCATTGAGGGGAGGTTCAAACTCAATAGTGATGAGAGCTTTCTGAATAACAATGCTACGGCCAGAATTGGTAGATCATTAGAGATAATGCAGATGACCTGGTGATGGCTTACTCTATTCCTATTTTGTGTGACAGTAACAATCAAGGTGAAGCTCGGGCTACTATATATGGAGTAAAATGGTGAACGCAAAACAATATCAATCAATTTGATTTGGAGATAGACTCCTTGGTCATTATTGATATGATCAAAAAAGAGGACACTTCCAACCTCAAACTCAGAGAAGTAATAAATGATATCATGCTCAACATCAACAAGAAAGATACTCATATACTTCACTAATTTAGAGAGACCAATCAAGTGACAGATTTGTTAGCTAAAATGGAATCTTCAAGTGGACTGGTTACCTTCTATTATTCTTTTCAACACCTTCCTAAAGAAGTTTAAGGATCCTTTCTACTAGATAAACGTCAACTTCCTAGTATTAAAAGGAGATATAATAAGACCACTTTTTCGTAAGCTAACTTTTGATTCAGTTGGGAAGAGTCATTGAGTAAGCTAAGCTCTTTCATAGAAGATTATTATTAGTGTTAACAATCTCCTTCTGTCTTCTAAGGTAAAATTCATATCTCCCTCCTTTTGTTATTCTCTTCAAAAGAAATTGACATGGTTGGGGTCCAGCCTAACCCCCCAACACCAAATGATCGCACCATTTATGATGGCTTTAAATATATAT